>MU664668.1:31757-167424 GCA_026770625.1 Nicotiana glauca
GTAGTCAATCCTATTTCCGATAGGGGCAGTTGACAATTGAATCCGATTTTGACCATTATTTTCATATCCGTTGATCAAATAAACGAAAAGAGAGCAAAAGAATTTAAGAGGTTTATTATGATACACAAATAATCGATTTAAAGACAAGATGGGGGGTACCAAATTTTTTTGCCTAAGGGATCACCCCATGCAACATAAATAATACTTTGTAACTCCCTCAAGATCGGGTGTACTCGTATTATTCAGCGGGCACAGACTATCATCTCCTGCTAACCGATTACTATCTTTAAATTGTTACCTAAAGCGCACTAGTTGATTTTAAATCGTAACTTATGCGTGTACTACCCGCCCCATACCTGTGGTCCCGGAGGAGTTTGGACCTCTATCTTGGGTGGCTCTAGACTTAACTTAGGTTGCTCAAAATGAGAAAACTAGGCGACATACAAAACAAGTTAGACTTTTATGTATAAACAAATAAGGGCTCAAGTTAGCCTCCACACATAGGCAACAAATGCACGCAAACAAGCTAGGCAGAGACGAATTAAAATCATTAAATCCTATAGGCACGATTTCTATGTGACTCTAGAATGCGCAAAAAGTTTCAGATGCAAGGTGTTATTTTAGAGGCATGCTTTTCTGAACATGTGCACAGTTTAGGAAATCTATTATTACATGTTGATTATTGAGACTACAAGTTATAAGTTATTGATCTTATAGACATGATTGCTAAGTGATTCTGGATTCCAGCATTTTAAAGGTAACGCTGTAATTTTGACAGGTCTAGTAAACATGATATCTAGTCATTGTGTGATTATGGAGTAGAGTTTTTTGAAGGTACAAGGTTAGCATCACTAATAGAACACCCTACAGGCAGGATTTCTAGCAATTGGAAATTATACTTGATTTTATAATATTTCATCCGTATAGGCATGCTTTCTAGGCGGGTGACAGTATAATGAGAATGACAGAAATGGCATCTAATCTGATTATGTTCCTATAGGCATGACATATATGTGAACATTGTAAAGAGCAAGGATTTTTCAATGAATGTAATCCTATAGGCATGGTGTCTATGTGAATATGCTACAATTGAAGGATTGATCATTTTATTTCCTATAGGCATGATTTCTAATAAACATGTGGAAGCAGAATATGTTAAACGAATTGAACACCTATAGGCAGGTTATCCATCAAACATGTAAAGGTAGAATATACCATACGAGTTAAACACCTATAGGCAGGTTATCTAGCACACATAGTAGCAGAGCATGTTCGAGCAAATTGAACAACTATAGGCAGGATTTCTACCCGTTTCATGCAATATTAAAATAATCCCAGTTTCCCAGTTTTCCCAGTTTTCCCAGTTTTACTAATAACCCAATTGTTATTACATCATTATTACAGACCCAATGAAATAAAATAAGTTATAAAGTTAAAAAATAACTATAGTGGGTCTAAGACAGGCCTAAAGTACACCCGGCCAGGCCAGACCTTCAATTTCAAGTTCACATAGTTCACACACAGCCCAGAAGACAGCCTTCATAGACAAAAACCAGTAACCATCAAAGATTCAGAAAAGCAGTGATATCACAAGCCCATTGGCTTATTCATTAAGTGAAAATGGGACAAAATTGAGCAATTAGGACAAGACGGTAAGGAACCTTAGACCCTAGTGCATCAGAGTTCCCAATGGTTTCAAGAACCCAGGGCAATGCTCACACTAGGGAGGTTAACAGAGGAGATTCAGGGATGGACTGGGGGCCAAGTCCTAGTGTGCCAGAGTTCAAAGAGACTTAATTGGACCCCGAGTAGTGCTCACACTAGGGAGGTCAGTGGCAAGAACCTTGATAGTCTTGGCTTTCAGCCAGCTAAGAATAAGGAGTTCAGAATAACATAAGTGATAATGAGGAAGACTAGACAACATCTGAGGGACAGAACTGAAGAGTACATGTTGAGAACATAGAGCAAATAATCAAACAGGCTTTAGGTTTTAAGAACAGACGTGGCAAAGATTCAGAAGAACAAGTTCAACACCTAGTGCATAAGTAATCACACATTAATAAAACAAGTTTACAGGATTGGTATACACATACTCATAAAAAAGACGAGATTCAAATTATGTTAAGTAGGTGCTAGTTTTACAAGAAAGAATCACATTGACTGGCAACATAATTTAGACGAGGTGAGAATAGATTATTGCAACTATTGGGTGGTCAAGACATACTAGAAGTATACAGGATCAAACATGCTACCTATGCAAGATATCACCATAGCAAGTTCAGAATAGGGTAGGAATCAAACTTGTGTTATATAGATAATGACTATATTCATCAACTAATCTATTAAAAGGGTATAAAAGCATGCTCAAGTAACAAGAGACGGCAAAATTAAACACTAAAGAGAGGCTAAAGTATAAAAGGTCCTTAACATTAGCATGTTGTAACACATAGGCTAGATGAGCTTGGAAAAGAAATTAATCGACTCAAATTAGGTTCAGGCATGTTTGAGATTACCAACATAAATGAAGTTAAAGATTAGAGAGACCTAAAATTGAAGTAAAGCAATCAGGATTACATGCAAGAACGGCCAAGAAAAACACATTAAACTACAATTTTCAGAAGTGAAACATGTGCAAATGATAGGCAAATAGGAATGAAGCGACAAAAGTTCAACAACTCACCAGTTAAGCGAAAAATAAGAAAGAACAAAGCCCACAGTAGCAAGAGCCTAGAATTTCTGGCCTTGGCTTTCAGTCGGCCAAGAACCAGAATATAGAATAAGAGTATTTAGATAACAAAGAGCAATAACTTCAGTTTTTAGCAAACATTAACGATTCTAGTCCCCTTTTTTAAAGAGAATGAGGGCAGGGGTTTATATGGTAGGGGAATTAAATAAATAAACAAGGAAACACTGTAAAATCAAACGTAAATAAGGAAGCAGTATCATGCAGAATCAGTAAAATCGGATTTAGAAAAAAAAATAGGTAAACCCTTGTTTTATGGAAAGCAAATATCAACAGAATATACATAAACACAATAACATAGGATGAATATATACACAAATAACACTAAAATCAGAGAATCAAAATAATTTTGGTCCGATCTAAAGGGATATAAAAATCCTAATTTAGGGTAAGTAAGAAATATAGCAATATTCGTACTTACAATAGAGCATATAACGAATATAGATGGAATAATAAGAAAAATCAAGTATCTAACCATTTTTGGTTCAATTCTTGTGAGGTCTGCTTGCCATGTTTAGGCAAGGAGTATAGAAAAAGATCCAGTACCAGGGAGAGATCATATATGGCAAGAAACGGCCATAGAATCCCATGTCAGGTGGGATAGCTAAGGTTTAGGTTTGAGAGATGAGAGTATTCAAGGGAAGCGGATGGTGAGAAAATAATTTAGGGTTATGGATTTGGGTATAATTAAAAGGTAGGGTGTAATGTGGGCCGTTGATCTAAGAGATCAACGACCACAATTTAAAAGGGGGTTTGGGTCGAGTGGTTTAAATGGGTCACGACCAGGTATTAGATAGGGTTGTTTGGTCTTAGACTAGGGGTATTAGGCTGGTGTATTGGGTAATTGGGGCTGGGTTATTAGATCCGAAATTGATTAGGAATTTAGGCTAGTTTTTAAATACCCAATATTTAGCATGAGATAATTTAATAAAAATAATTAATAAATAGAAAAATATTATTTGTGCACTAAAATAATTAAAAATAATTACGTAAAATTATAGAAATATAAAAAGTCATTTTATGCATAAATAATGTAATTATACATTAATATGGTCTATTATTGGAAAAATGGGCAATTAGCCCTAAAATACAAAAATGTAATTATAAAAATACACTGAAGAATATTTGAAACATCATGTTGGTATAAATGATTTATATGATTAAATCATCATAAAAATAATTTGCAGGATAATTACTGGATATTTATATAATAAAATGCTAAAAAAATTGATTTAAAGTCTTAAAAAAATATGGAAAATCATGAAAAATACTTGTATATGCTAATAAACCAAATGATGATGCATATGCACTATTTTGAAAGTGTGCATATATATATATATATATATATATATATATATATATATATATATATATATATATATATCAACACACGCACTACCGGATCAGCTGAGTAATCACACGCGCCCCTGCTAGAGCCGCGAGGGGTCGGGGCTAAGGTAGAGGCTGAGGAGGGGCACGTACTACATCTAGAATATTTTCTAAAGAAGCAACTGAGGATCCACCAGTAGCTCTGATAGGGGAGCATGAACCTGAGGTGTCTGTTACTACCCTTGGACTCTAGGAGACTTCTGCACATTTCCTAAGCATGTTTGGTACCTTGGCTTAGTCGGATTGATCCCAGTTGTACTGCTACTTCTCAGGCTGGGGAGGAGCCCAGAATCCCACTGCCCATACTCCAGAGAAGCAGGCCTATGTTGGTCAAGTTCCGGGTGTTATGCATGTACAACCTGTGATTGTAGTTTAACCTAAGGTCAGGCTAGTGGCATCAGAGGAGGAGCACAAGAGGCTTGAAATTTTCAAGAAGTATTTTTCTCCTACTTTAAGCGGTGTAGTTTCTAAAGATACATGGAGTTTTCTTGATACCGTTTCACCATATTCTACGCACTATAGGCATCGTGGAGGTAAGCGAGGTTGACCTCACTATTTTCCAACTGAAGGGGTTGGCATATAGATAGTGGCAGGCTTATGAGAAGAGTTGGCCAGTTGACGTACCACCACTTACTTGGGCACAGTTCTCTAACTCTTTTTGAGGGAGTTCATCCCACATACCCTTAGGGATGCATTAAGCACAGAGCTCAAGCAGTTGCACCAGGGGACTACGACTGTGTTTGAGTACGCTATGAGGTTTGTTGAGTTCTCTCGTCATGCACCTGCTTTGATTTCCACTACTAGAGAGAGAGTTTGAAGATTTATTAAGGGGTTTTTGTGTAGTTGATTGGGATAAGTGATTCTTACTTGGTTTTGGTTAAATCCCGTGATTATATCTTTAATTTTATCATCTAATTTATGATTTGGGGTGGAAATTGGGGAAAAAGAGGAAGAACTCTTGAGTTAGGATTTTGAGGTTTTCAATGAGATTTTGTTATCGGATTTGAGTAAACTTGGTATGGTTAGACTCATGAGTGAATGGGCTTTCGGATTTTGTGATTTTTGTTGGATTTTGAGACGTGGTCCTAGGGGCCGAATTCAGGCTGATCTCGGATTTTTGGCTATAGTTTAGTACTTTTCTTGTGGAATTAATCCCTTTAGCCTATATTGAATGTGTTGTAATACTTATGGCTAGATTCGGGACATTCGGAGGCCGACTCGAAAGGCAAAGGTACTTTGAGGTAAGTAATAGTTTTAAATCTAGTCTTGAGGGTATGAAACCTCGGATATTGTGCTATGTGATTATTTGGAGGTGACGCACATGCTAGGTGATGGGCGTGTGGGCGTGCACGGTGGAAATTGTGACTTGGTCCGTCCTGTGGAACCTTAAATTGGAATAACTTGTTATTAGCTACATGTTTCTCTCAATGTTATAGAATTGGACTAAAATCCATGTTAGAAATCAGGCTTAGGCTATATGATGTCACTGTTGGGACCCGCATAGGTCATGTACTTGTTGAATTAACTATTATTTGTTGTCTTGTACTCAGTCATAATTTTCTTGCGTATCATACCTCCATCTATTCTTGTTCCTTAGTGATACATGTTATTAGCTGAGTTATATGATTTCTGAGAGCCCAAGAGACTGGAGAGGTTGGTGACCGTGATAGGGCCTGAGTGTTGAGCAATGAGCTATGTGTGTTTATATGGATTGGGTTGCATGGCGGAATGATATATATATATATATATATATATATATATATATATATATATATCGGGTTGCCCACCACAACAAGCCTCATGGCTATTTATATATTATAGATCGGGCTGAACGCCGCAGCGATATAGCACTTGGGCTGAAGGAGCCCCTTCAGAGTCTGTACACCCCTAGTGAGTGCATGTACCTATTGAGAGTGAGTAATAAGAGCTGAGAGCTGAGTGTTTGAGCGGTTGAGAAGAGTTGAGTGATTGTTACCCTGAGAGGCTATACTTGTTTTCATTTATTATTGCACTTAGTTTCTATCTATTATTATTGTGAAATTTCTGAAAGATCTTATATCCGATTTACTCGAACTTGAAGCGGTATAAAATTGATTTGACTTAAACTGCTGAATTTGAAAGCATGTCTATTCTTTACTGAAATTAATGAAAATGAACTATAACCGTGTAGCTCATTGATCGTGGCCTAATCCGCACTACGAATTAAGTAGCAAGAGAGGGTCGGAGCAGCTTTTACCCATTTTTGGGTCGGAATCGATATTCATAAAAATCTAGAATTAGAATCGAGAATCTATCTAAGTTATGATTGCGTATGTGTTCCAAATTATACTTCTAATCATTTTTGGGGTTTTCTTTATACTTCTACTATTATCAAACTATGAATTGTAAACGCAACTAGATTAAGCTAAGAGTTAAAATCCTACGAGTTGTTCAAATAGGTTAAAAAGGCACTACGGTAGTGACTTTCGCATATGTGGTCAATTGACGGGTACTTGAATCTAAGGCATGTTTGACATATTTGGGGAGTATGTTATAACCGTTGCACGACTTTACCCACTCTACACCTCTCGGTGGTTCGAGTGATTTTTTCTGAATTGACTTTCTCAAGACCAATTGGGTATGCAAATTTGCACAAACAACTAGGGTTCACATCGGGTATTACTCTCTCGAGGTTTAACCCTTTAATTGGGGCTATCTATCTATTGAGTACACCCCAATTTCTTGTTGGACCAATTTCGGAGACTTAAGCTCTCTTTCTGAAGAAGAGCTCAAGTCAACTCAACACAAACTAGTATTTGCAACCACTAATTCAGCAATTTACCATGAAATTGGCCCAAATAACAAACACACATAGTCAATTTATCCCTAAATTACAAGACCCATCAATTACCCACACTAGGGTTGAGCCACAACCCTAGCTTATGGGTCTAGCTACTCATAATTAAAGAAGGAAAACAAGAAATAGATGAAGAAAAACTCATATTAATTAATCACTAAGTTACACACAAAGATTCAATGATTTAAAGTAGCTAAAATTGCCCAAAATGGCTAAGAATCTCGAACCCACGAGCGCAACTGCTTAATTCCAATATCTACTTGACCTAAAAATGGAAAAGAAGCTATTTATACTAAGCTGATAATTCTGGACAAAAATGCCCATTCGGGGTTAGTGCGGACCGCACAAAATGGTGTGCGGCCGCAGTAGGGCTCTGAACCTCAAAGTCTGACTCTCTAAACTCAGGCATTATGGATCGCACCGGTCCATACAAAATCGACTGCGGACCGCATTGGCTTGAAACTCTAAAAATGGCATCTTTCTGATCTTGTATTCTGCGAGGACCGCACTAATTCAAGTGTGGCCGCATTGCCTTCAGTGCAGACCACACAAATCCTAGTGCGGCCACATTGTCTTTATGCCTGAAATTCTACCTCTCTAAATCTCCTAGTGCGAACCACACAAAGTGGTGTGCGGCCGCATCGGGCCTATTTTGCTTTTGCTTGTCTTGTCTTTGGTACTTGTGCAAGTTTCACTCCTTTTGAGCTGATTTGTGACATCTTGTCCTTTTGTTGATCAAACCTGCAATCAAGCACAACTTGTGAACCTTTGGGACTATTTTGTATGAATTTCTAATCAAAGCATAAGTAAGAAGGAGTATAAAATACGTCAAAATCCCTAGTTATCAACTCCCCCAAACTTAAGCTTTTTCTTGTCCTCAAGCAAACAAAATAAGACCCATCCCTTAAGGGAGCATCTAAGAAATTTTCAGTTGCCCTAAAGTAACCTCATCTAGAATCAATTGGGACTAGCAATTGCCCTTAATACAAATGAATCGTTAATAACTTTTACTCCTTGAAACACCATGGACTATGTGCGACACAAGAGCATCAAGAATTGACTCAACACATCAAAAAACTTCTTTCTATTACTCTAGTAATTGTGGAACCCAAACTCACACATCCTCAGTTTTCTAAGCAAACCTCACCTTTAGAATAATTGCACTCATTACGAGGTCAATAGGAATTCACTTATCTCTCAAAAAGAAAAGTCACAAGACCGGCTCTAAGTACCATATGCTTGCCCCTTATGTGAGTATCCACTAATGTAAGCTTCATTCAACTCATGATCATATAGGCCTTTTGTGGAGATATTGTGAAGGCTTTTGGTTTAGGGTAGGAAATGTTTGGTCTAAGTAGGTTCCATCTTCCCTTAAGCACTTCTTTTGTTTCATTTGGCACATATTCACTTGACTCTTTGAGTCATTTCACTTCTTTCTAAGGGGTTAGAGAGACACACTGTCACTCTTTTTTATGCATTTCAAACCTTTTCTCCTTTTTCAACTTTCCACACCCTTCATTCTTTGCTTTTCTTGAGTCCCTTTTTATTCTTTTTCACATTAAACATTCTTTTTGTCTTTTTTCTTTTCTTTCTTTTTAATTGCTTTTCCTTTTCTTCATTTTTGTGCCTTTTTACTACTTTGTTCCAATCCCCGTCTCCCCCCCCCCCTCAAACTTATACTTTTGCCATCTGCTAAAGAAAGATCGGGTGCCAAGAGAGGGTATCTTTTAGAACGGGTATAGGCTTGTATCATGGTTCTTAAAGGAAAAAGGTCTAAGGCTCAAAAGGGTTGACTAGGGATCTTTTCATTGGTAGGTTATGGAAGTGTTCAAGCAGTTATTTGGACCAAGAAGAGACTATAATCATGTCTCAAGTCTAAATTCACTTATGATTTTGCCTCAACAAACATTCAGGGCAAATTCTAGACCAATGGCTCAGAACATAGACTTGCAATACGATTACTCACCACATAAGCTATGGGATTGCTAAAGACATAGAGTTGGGGGCCCACAACGACCTTAGATAAGATTTAAGCTCACAATGGTCCCGAAAAACCACTTGATGATTATCATCCAACACAAGAGTCTCTAGGTCACGACTTTCACCATCCTAAACACAACAACTTGTTTTTGACCATAAGATCATAGGCAAATGTGTTAGGCCCAAGTGAAGCTTTATTTGAGGTACCCTTAACTACTAACTACTAAAAACAAAAAGAAAAATAGACTTAAACCTTTAAGAAGGTTGTCATGTCATCCATAATTAGGAAAAGCCACCCGGTTCACACAAAACTCCACCTTTGGAAAGAACCGTGGTATTAATAAAACCAAAGGTTTATTGCAAACATTGAAAACAAGAAGCTACGAATTACAAATCAAAAGCTAAGAACAAAAAATTTGCGGAAAGTAGAATAAATATATACAAGAGGGGATTTGAATATATAATAGATGGGATAAATATATACAATGCAACATAACTTTATATATAGACCCAAAGTAAAATAAAAGTGCGATAAATGTAATGAAATATTAAAATTATATACAAACCAAAGATGAAAAACCAAGAAAACATGAAAATTGTTAAATATATACTATCATCCAAAATCTAGGGCCTTCCCCCTTAAATGAAAGCTGGCATTGTCCCTAATACCAACTAGTCTAAATAAAACACCAAAAAGAGAAGGGAATAAGGATATAAGAAAACTCCTTATGGACTGTCTGTCTGCATGGGCTCCTGAGTGGTCACAGGGTCCTCAATATGCTTGGGAACCTCAGACTGGTTCCCTGTGTCCTGCTGCTCTGTTGTTGGGACCTAGGCCTAGACCTAGACAGGCTCTGGAAGTGTATCTAGTGGCTGACGAGAGGAAGCCTCCGGTGGGTCTACTAGCTGGATGACTGCATCATCAGCTCTAGTGATCATCCTTCTCCTCTTGGGAGGCCTCGATGACTGCTTCAGCTGGGGATGATCTGCTGGTACTGGGTCCTGGAGTAGTAAATCTAAAGGCAGGTAATCTACCTTTAGTCTGTTTACATGAACTTTCAACTCTTTCACGGACTTCTTGGCGGCTCGTGTATTCCCCAACTTCTTGTGCTCCTTAGAAAGCTCCCTAAGAGCCTTGCTATGTGAAGCAACTACATCAGTCAATACCTTCTGTGTGTCGAGGATTTTCTTCTGGTTGTCTAATATCTCCTTGTGAACATCCTCGATCAACTAGGGAACCTGTGGGGGTGGAGGTGCCAACTGATCCTCAATAATGGTAGTCAGGATGGACAACTTGGATGAGGCAGTCTGCATCTAGTTCTTGATACTCAGAAGTTCCTGGCTCAGCCGGTGGGCAGTAATGGGACGGGCTCGGGAAGATCGGATCTCCGGGTCACTGAGGTGGATGGACCAGGAAGGGCAGCAATGGAAGTGGAGGTTGGCTCAACAGGAGTCACTACCACAACTGGCTCTTCAGACTGGCCAGTTGGAGCAGTAACTGAACTCTTGAAACACTTTCTCTTGGGGTTATCATCCCCCTGCATGCTATACCATGAAAATGGGGCCTTCACTTTCATCTTGATGTCAAAAGGCCTCTTTTCCACTTTCAGATCCCTGAAGTACATTGTGAGAAAACTGGGGAACGGGTAGTTTCTATCATGCTCGGCACCCACAATTGAGATAATCCTCGACACCACATTCCCCACATTGATTGGGTACTCAGACATGATCAAAGCCACCAAAACAACCCGGTGAAGAGGTAGGGTGTTGTCATGAGCTGTAGGGTCCAACCTGCTACATACGAATGTCTCCTACCTCCTTGCTTCAAAGTTCAAACTACGCCTCAGAATTTTGACTCTAGCAGTCAACCAGTCGGGGTGGTACCTGGGATTGCCAGGTATTGTGCTAGCCAGGGACGGACCTCTTCACCCATTTCCATCTTCACCATACATAGGGACTCATCCTCCTCATCGAAGCCAAGGTAATCATTTATTATCTTCCCATCAAATAACACCTTCAAGTTCCACACCTTGGTCACCTTTGTACCATTTTTGATGTGGGCAACATTGGCATAGAATTCTTTGACCAAGTGCTCATTGGCATCCATACAATTAGACAAGAAGTGGCCCCAGCCAATTCTGTCCCTAAACTGCCTCCTCACATTGGGGTTGTGAGGTAGTAAGTCTCTATTTATGAAGCTCCTCTCCGGGATCAACTTCCTCACCGACCACCATTCCTAGAAATTATGGTACGCCACCTCACTAACAAATCTATCTTGCCAAACCTCCAACTTTCTCGTTCTAGAAATGCCCCCCACCTGAGGCTCACCTCCTTCTGCTACTTCCTTATCTCCCTCTACTTCCTCCTCATCTCCTACTGCATCCTCTCCGGATAATGAAGCTGTGGGAGAGGTGGAGTATTCTTGACTACCTGTTGCTGATCCCTCAAACGACTTAGAAGGAACATGTTTGGTGCTTGGGAAGTGGGTGATGGTGGAGGAGTGTCTCTCAGTCTATGCCTCTCCGGCCAGTCAGGGATGTGTGTTGGTACTGAGTCGGAGGAAATCTCCTGGGAAGGCTCGTACTCACTCCCGGACTGATCATAGGGCTTGTATGCAGCGTTAATAATTTTTCTTGTCTTTTTAATGTTTTCTCGAACTTGGGGAGTGAGTTTTATCATTTTCTGCTTCCCTCCCCGGGAAGATTCTCCTCTGCATGGTTGTTTAGAACCTTTACCTTGTTGTTTCACTATTGTCTGCAATCATAATTCAATCATCTTGTTAGTCTCAGTGTAATTAGTTAAGAAGCACAATTGCAGAAAAAATTACAGAAGGGAGAAGTTGCAGAAATGTTGTAGAAAGCACCCAATGCGGACCACACAAAATGGTTTGCGGCCGCATATAGGTCAATTCATACCACAAAAAATGGACATGCGGTCCGCACAGGGATGTGGTTCAGACTACCCACTCTTTATATCTTGGCAGTGAGGACCGCACAAAATGGTAGTGCGGACCACACAAAATGGTAGTGCGGCCGCACAAAATATAGTGCGGCCGCACTACCCAAAGTTCAGCTTCCTAGAATTTCATCAATGCGGTCCACACATAATGGTAGTGCAGACTGCATAGGGGCACCGCGGACCATACAGAAATGACTGTGATCTGCACTGAGTGCACAATTGTGGCACTAAGTTAAGTTCATGAAATTTTTTATTTTTAGCTCATTTTTTCACCTAATTAATGTCCCTAAGTGATTTCCCAGTGCATTCAACTAACTAAGGATACATGAATCAAGAATTTAATTAACCTAACCTAAACAATAAAGAAAATACGAGAGGATGAAAAATAAAATCTAAAAAAAAGAAAAAGAAAAAGAAAAAGAAAATAACAAATTTAAAGCAGTTAAATTGCTATTAATGTACCAGATGTGGGATGGGAAGAAGATCAACAAGTCCAAGCAAGAATTACGAGTAGCAGGAAAGATGAACAGTGTTTTTGAGAGTCTGAGAATTAAAGGATCGAAAATTTTGAACGTTGGGCCTCAGGGGCTATTTATACAAAAGCTCTGGGGCCCATTCTTATCAACTAGTGCGGACCGTATAAAATGGACTGCGATCCGCATTACCCTATTTTGTTCAAGTTCAACCAAGCAACCCACTGAGGTCCGCACAAAATGGACAGCGGCCGTCGTGGACCGCACAAAATATAGTGCGGCCGCAGTGGAAAACTTCAGAGAAGTCACACTTCACCATTTGCCAGTGTAGTCCGCACAGAATATAGTGCGGCCGCATTGGCAACTTTAGAGACCTGTGCATTTTTCCACTATGTCTTACATTGCATCAACACAACCATGTAACATCTCATAACCAGTCAGCCCAAAAATCAATCATATACTACAATGAAAATAAAAATAAAAACAAGAAGAAAAATGCATGGGTTGCCTCCCAAGAAGCACCTGATTTAACGTCGCGGCACGATGCAGTTACCATCACATCATTTGAAATGAAGAAGTGCCACCACGTGGCTGTCATCAATTTTTCCAAGATAATGCTTGACCCGGTTCTCATTCACTCTAAAAACTTCCCTACTTTTGTTCTTTCAATCAAGAGCACCAAACGAGGTCACACACACTGCTTCAAACGGTCTGCTCCATTTTGACTTGAGCTTTCCCGGGAACAACCTTAGCCAGGAGTTGAATAAGAGCACCAAATCCCCCACCTTGAACTCTTTGCCCTGAGTATACTTGTCGTGAAGGTATTTCATTTTATACTTGTACACGGATGAACTAGAGTAGGCGTGGAATCTAAATTTGTCAAGTTCATTGAGTTGCTCCACCCGAAGATTAGCAGCTACATCCCACTCAAGGTTCAACTTCCTCAAGGCCCACATGGCCTAGTGCTCTAACTCAACCAGTAGATGGCATGCTTTTCCAAACACCAATCGATACGGAGACATACCAATTGGAGTCTTGTAAGCAGTTCGGTAAGCCCATAGAGCATCGTCCAACTTTTTAGACCAATCGGTCCTATTGGAATTAACAGTTTTGGACAAAATGCTCTTGATCTCCATGTTGGACACTTCAACCTGGCAACTTGCTTGAGGATGATAAGGCATAGACACTTTATGGTTGACAACGTACTTGGAAAGCAAGGCGTCAAAAGATCTATTACAAAAATGCGATCCTCCATCACTAATAATTGCACGAGGAGTGCCAAACCTTGTGAAAATGCTCTTCTTAAGGAATGCAACCACACTCTTAGCTTCATTGTTGGGCAACGCCACGGCCTCGACCCATTTTGAGACATAATCCATCGCTACAAGAATATACGCGTTCCCACACGAGCTAAAAAACGGGCCCATAAAATCAATGGCCCATACATAAAAAATATCAACCTCAATGATGGTATTAAGAGGCATCTCATCTTTCTTCAAAATTCCACCCGCTCTTTGACATTGGTCACATCTTTTAATAAGATCACTTGTATCCTTGAACAAGGTTGGCTAATAAAAACCACAACTCAGAACTTTTGAAGCTGTCCTCGCCCCTCCATGATGGCCACCATAAGGGGAGGAATGACAAGCCTTCAATATACTCAATTGCTCTTCCTCTAGGACACACCTTCGGATCATGCCATCCGTGCAAATCTTGAACACGGATCATCCCAATAGAAATCCAAACTATCCCGCTTGAGCTTCTTCCTTTGGTTAGAAGAGAGCTCACATGGGATTATACCAATCACAAGGAAATTAACAACATGGGCAAACTATGGAATATCATTCATTGACACCGAATGTAGTTTCTCATCAGGAAATGCATCATTGATCTCTAGGCCGTCACATGGCCTTCCTTCCTCCTCCAAGCGGGACAAATGGTCCGCAACTTGGTTTTCACTACCCTTCCAGTCCACAGTTTATAGATCAAATTCTTGAAGTAGTAATACCTATCGCATCAACCTTGTCTTGGAGTCTTTCTTTGTCATCAAGTACCTAAGGGCGGCATGATCGGTGTGCACTATGACCTTGGCCCCCATAAGATATGGCCAAAACTTTTCCATCGCGAACTCTATGGCCAACAACTTTTTCTCGGTTACCGTGTAGTTCCTTTGAGCCTCACTCATGGTCTTTATTGCATGGAACACCGGATGAAACATTTTATTAACTTCTTGACCCAAAACTGCCCCAACTGCAATGTCACTTACGTCGCACATGAGCTTGAATGGCAAGCTCAAATTCGGTGCGGTAATGATCGGGGTAGTGGTCAACTTAAGCTTGAGAAGCTCAAATGCTTGCATACATCCCTCATCGAACACAAACTTGGCATCCTTTTCTAGTATCTTGCATAAGGGTTTTACCAGCTTCGAAAAATCTTTTATAAACCTCCGGTAAAACCCTGCGTGCACAAGAAAACTCCTTGCCCCTTTGACAGAAGTGGGGGCAGGAAGCCGTGAAATTACCTCTATCTTGGCTTTGTCAACTTCAATCCTATGATTTGAAAATTTATGACTCACACTATGCCCTCGTCAACAACGAAGTGGCATTTTTCCTAATTGAGTACGAGATTTGTGTCTTCACAATGGGCCAAAACTCTATCCAGATTTCACAAACACTCTTCAAATGAATCATCAACCACACTAAAATTGTCCATGAAGACCTCCAAAATATCCTCCACTATATTGGTGAAAATAGCCATCATGCATCATTGGAATGTCACCGGGGCATTACACAACCCGAACGGCATCCGAGAGAAAGCAAAGGTGCCATATGGACAAGTAAATGTGCTCTTCTCCAAATCCTCCAGAGCGATTAAGATTTTATTATATCCTGAATATCCATCCAAAAATCAATAAAAGGCACGTCCCGCAAGGCGATCAAGCATTTGGTCAAGGAATGGCAATGGGAAGTGGTCCTTGCGGGTCAACTTTTTCAGCTTCCGGTAGTCCATGCATACCCTCCATCCGGTAATTGTCCAAGTGGGAATAAGTTCATTGTTGTCATTTGTCACTACAGTCATACCACCCTTCTTTGGCACACACTGCACCGAAGAAGTCCATGAGCTATCGGAAATAGGGTACACAACCCCGGCATCTAACCACTTTATCACATCTTTCTTCACCACTTCTTGCATTGCTTTGTTCAACCTCTTTTGATGTTTTAAGGAGGGTTTTGCATCATCCTCCAAAATGATCTTGTGCATACAGAATGCGGGGCTTATTCCCCAAATGTCATCTAGAGTCCATCCAATTGCCTTCTTCCACTTTTTGAGCACCGCCAAAGTGGCATCTACTGGCATGTTCGTAAGATAAGAGGAAAGAATAACTGGTAAAGTTGAACTAGGGCCTCAGAATTCATACTTGAGGTGTGGAGGCAATGGCTTCAACTCCAACACTGGAGGTTCCTCAATTGAAGGATTTGTTGGAGGCATTTTTCTATTTTCAAGGTCCAAAGATAGCTTCTTTGGCTCATAAGAATAAGAGCACATTCTATGTAATGCATTCACGCACTCCACTCGGCCCTCATCATCATTGGCATCAAAATTAACAACACGGCCTCAAGAGGGCCTTCCACATTAATCATTTCACTTGTATCATCAATTATCACAGTCGTGACTAGATCCACTAATGAGCACACTTCGGTACAATTGGGCTGCTTTATTGACTTGCATACATGAAAGACTACCTTTTCATCACCCACCCAGAAAGTGAGTTCCCCTGCTTCCACATCAACTAGAGCCTTCCCCGTAACAAGGAAAGGTCTCCCCAATATGATTGGGACTTCATAGTCCACCTCGCAATCCAATACCACAAAACCAGCTGGCAAGATAAATTTGTCCACCTGGACAAGCACATTATCAACAATACCCAGAGGTCGCTTCGTTGATCTATCCGCCATTTGCAGTCTCATGGAAGTTGGCCTTGGTGGCCCAATACCCAAAGTCTTGAAAACTGAGTAGGGCATCAAGTTGATACTTGCCACTAAATCACATAAAGCCTTATCAAAGTCTGTACTACCAATAGTGCAAGGGATGGTGAAAGAACCGGGATACTCTAACTTTGGAGCCATTGAATGTACTATAGCACTAACTTGGTGGGTCATCTTGATAGTTTCATAGTCCGTGGATCTTTTCTTTGTCACTAAATCTTTTATGAATTTGGCGTAGCTAGGCATTTGCTCCAAAGCCTCCACCAAAGGCACATTGATGGATAAGCTTTTCATCATGTCAATGTACTTCTTGAACTGATTCTCACTTTTCTGCTTGGCTAGCCTTTGAAGATAAGGTGGAGATGGTCTAGGCAAGGATGCCTTGACTTTTGGCATAACCGGTTCCGACATATCAATTACGTGTTCCGTAGACGGGTTCACGTCATTTTGCGTTTCCACCTCGGCATCTTGAATATCAATCCTCAAATCTTCATTTACATTTTCATCAACCACATTCTCAACCACCATAGGAACTTCATCTTCTTGCAGCTCAACTTTATCACCCAAAACTTGCTTTTGTTTGGAGGCATTCACATCACCGCCTCATCCACTCCTAGTGTTCACCGCCATAACATGATTGTTCCCGCCCTTTGGGTTAAATACCGTATCACTTGGTAGAGTACCCTTAGGGCGTGCATTCAAAGATTGAGAGATTTAACCTAGTTGCACCTCCAAATTTTGAATGGAAGTATTGTGAGAAGACAATTGAGCATCTGAGTCCACATTCTTTTTCATCATTTGTTCGAACATCATTTCAATTCTACCCATATCATTGCTAGAAGAACTAGGACCTTGGAAAGGAAAAAATGGTGGATTTCTTGGCTGTTGGTACATTGGGGGCCTTTGAAAACCTTGCCCTTGATTTCCCTGATTGTTGTTTCGTCCACCCTGATTGTTGTTGTTCCCCCAGTTCCCTTGATTTTTCCGATTGTTGTTTTGATTTCCCCAATTCGAATTTTGATTATTGTTTCCCCAATGATGTTCCCTTATTGGTGATTGTTCCAATTGATGTTGCCTTGTTGTTGATTGACCCAATTATTATTACATTGTTGTTGATTGCCCCAATTACCTTGGGACCTCCATTGTTGTTGTTGTTTAGAAGAATTACCTCTTTGGCCTTGATAATTGTTCACATATTGTACCTCTTCATTTTGCTCATCATAGCAATCATCTTGAAATCCACTACCATCATTATCAAATTGATCTAAATTCCCTTGGTTCTGTTGACCCTTTCGTCTCCTTTGGTTCACTATCATGTTAACACCCTCCATGGCATTCACTTGGCGAGGATTTTAGACTTGTTGCAACTGTGCCTTTGCTAATTGGTTCATGGTAGTTTTCACCTCCGCTATCGCTTGCCCATGATCATGTAATTCTTTGTGCAAATGAGTGACTGTGGGGTCACCCTGGGGTACATTGGCTCTACTTAGCCATGCAGAGGATGTATCTGCCATCTCATCAAGAACGACACAAGCTTCATCATAAGTTAACTTCATGAAATTAACCCCAGCAAGTTGATTCACTATGTATTGATTTGTAGTATTGATGCCCCGGTAGAAAGTTTGTTGCAACATATTCTCCGTCATGTCATTGTTGGGACATTCCTTCACCATAGTTCTATATCTCTCCCAAATCTCATGCAATGGTTTGGTGGGCTCCTGCTTGAAAGCCAAGATCTCATCCCACAAAGCCGCCATATGTCCCGGTGAAAAGAACTTTGCTATGAACTTATCTGCCAACTCATCCCAAGTAGTGATAGAATGGTTGGGAAGTCACCCAAGCCAATCCAAAGCCTTCCCTCTAAGTGAGAATGGGAAGAGTCTCAACCGGAGTGCATCTTCAGATACATTGGTTTGCTTGCTCCCCCAACAGGTATCCACGAACCCCTTGAGATGTTTGTAAGCATTTTGAGTGGCAGCTCCTGTGAAGTACCCATGCTACTCCAATAATGTCAGCATCACATTAGTAATTTGAAAATTGCCCGCCCGAATTCGGGGCGGGACAATTGCACTTGCTAGCCTTGGTTTGGGAGCATCCGAGGAACCGCTCTTGGAGGTAGCGGAGGAGGGTCTGGAATATTTTCATTAACATTGGCCTGGCGACCTCTTTGTGGTCCAGGAGGTACAAGAGGCACCTCCTCATCTCCAATATCATCAACCTCAACCCCCGTAAGCACGTTTCCAAGAGGGTCATTAGCATTTAATGCCATTTTGCACCTAAAGTATTGACACACACAAATTAGTAACAAAGAAAGAAAGAAGAACAATACATAAAACTAACTAAATAGATAGCCAAAACCGTTAGCTCCCCGGCAACAGTGCCAAAAAGTGATCGCGGCCTACTCTACATTACTAATTAAGTAGCAAGATAGGGTCGGAGCAGCTTTTACCCGATTTTGGGTCTAGATCGATATCCACAGAGAGCTAGAATTGGAATCAAGTATCTATTTAAGTTAGGATTGTGTATGTGTTCCAAATTACACTTCTAATCATTTTTGGTGTTTTCTTTATACTTCTACTATTATCAAACTATGAATTGTAAATGCAACTAGATTAAGATAAGAGTTAAAATGCTACGAGATGTTCCAATAGGTTAAAAAGGCACTAGGGTAGTGACTTTCGCCTATGTGGTCAATCGATGGGTACTTGAATCTAAGGCACATTTGACATATTAGGGGAGTATGTTATAACCGTTGCACGACTTTACCCACTCTACACCTCTTGGTGGTTCGAGTGATTTTGCCCGAATTGACTTTCTCAAGACCAATTGGGTATGCAAATTTGTACAAGCAACTAGGGTTCAAGTTGGGTATTACTCTCTCAAGGTTTAACCCTTTAATTGGGGCTATCAATATCTTGAGTACGCCTCAATTCCTTGTTGGACCAATTTTGGAGACTTAAGCTCTCTTTCTCAAGAAGAGCTCAAGTCAACTCAACACAAACTAGTATTTGCAACCACTAATTCAGCAATTTACCATGAAATTGGCCCAAATAACAAACACACATAGTCAATTTAGCCTTAAATTACAAGACCCATCAATTACCCATACTAGGGTTGAGCCACAACCCTAGCTTATGGGTCTAACTACTCACAATTAAAGAAGGAAAACAAGAAATAGATGAAGAAAACTCATATTAATTAATCACTAAGTTAAACACAAAGATTCAATGATTAAATATAGCTAAAATTGCCCAAAGTGGCTAAGAATCTCGAATTCACAAGCGCAACTACTTAATTACAATATCTTCTTGACCTAAAAATGGAAAAGAAGCTATTTTTACTAAGCTAAAAATTTTGGACAAAATTGCCCCTACGGGGTTAGTGCAGACTGCACAAAATGATGCGAGGCCGCACTAGGGCTCTGAACCTCAAAATATGACTCTCTGAACTCATGCATTATGGACTGCACAAGATGGACTGCGGCCGTAGAGGCTTCTTGTGCGGTCCGCACAAAATTGACTGCGGACCACATTGGCTTGAAACTCTGAAAATGGCATCTCTCTGATCTTGTGTTCTGTGGACCGCACTAAATCGAGTGCGGTCGCATTGCCTTTAGTGCGGACCGCACAAATCCTAGTGCAGCCGCACTGCCTTTATGCTTGAAATTCCACCTCTCTGAATCTCCTAGTGCGGACCGCACGAAGTGGTGTGAGGCCGCATTGGGCATGTTTTGCCTGAGCTTGTCTTGTATTTGGTACTTGTGCAAGTTTTACTTCTTTTGAGCTGATCCTTGACATATTGTCCTTTTGTTGATCAAACCTGCAATCAAGCACAACTTGTGAGCCTTTTGGGACTATTTTGTATGAATTTCTATTCAAAGCATAAGCAAGAAGAGTATAAAATGCGTCAAAATACTTAGTTATCACTCATCACTATCTTCAGTTCCGTATTGTTGCTATTACTTACTGAGTTGGATGTACTCATGTTACTCCCTACCCCTGGTGCGCAGATCTAGGTATTTCCGGACACAATGGACACTAATCTCGTGCGTGGTTGAGTACCGGAGACTCATGGGGTAGTTGCCGGTGTTCACAGTCCTTGTCTCTTAATTCTTATTATCTTTTCTTTCCTGTATTGGCATTTTGACATAGACTATTGTAGACATTATTTCTAGACTGGTTGTTTAGATTCTCATGACTTAGTGACACTCTAGTGTCGGGCTATTTTCCGCACTTATGTTTTGGATTTACCCCATTTATATGAAAAACTCTGGTTATTGTAACTGTCTTAATTCATTCTTGTTAAATGTTGAAAGTGTTTTAAAAATGTCGGCTTGTCTAGTACAACGATAGGCTTCATCACGACGGGTTAGGTTTTGGGTCATGACACTAGTAGGGTAGTGTCTTTTTTGAAGGCACAGAGGATGGTTAAGAATGGATTCTCGGCATATTTAGCCTTTATGAGGGATGCCGGTGCTGATACTCATGTCGTAAGGTCAGTTCGGGTAGTTAGATAGTTTTCAGACATGTTTCCAACAGACCTATCGGGCATGCCACCTAATAAGGATATTGATTTTCGTATTGACTTGGTGCCGGACACTCAGCCCATTTCTATTCCAACATATCGCATGGTACCAGTGGAGTTGAGAACAACTTCAAGAGTTTCTTGATAAGGGTTTCATCAGACCGAGTGTCTCGCCTTGGTGTGCTCCAGTTCTATTTGTGAAGAAGAAAGATGGTTCTATGAGGATGTGTATTGACTACAGGCAGCTGAACAAGGTCACAATCAAGAAAAAATACCCACTACCGTGTATTGATGATTTATTTGATCAACTTCAGGGTGCTAAAGTATTCTCAAAGATTGACTTGAGATTAGGGTACCATTAGCTAAAGATCTGGGCTTTAGATATTCCAAAGACGACTTTCAGGACCCGCTGTGGTCACTATGATTTTCTAGTGATGTATTTTGGGCTGACCAGTGCTCCCAACAACCTTTATGCACTTAAAGAACAATGCGTTCTAGCCATATCTTGATTTTTTTGTTATTGTGTTTATTGATGATATATTGGTATATTCTCGCAGCAGAGAGGATCATAAGCGACATTTAAGGATCGTGCTCTAGACTTTGAGGGATAAGAAGCTATATGCTAAATTCTCCAAGTGCTAGTTTTGGCTTGATTCAGTGGCATTCTTAGGCTATGTTATTAAGGTGGATTCGAAGAAGATTGAGGTTGTTCAGAGTTGGACCAAACCAGCTTCTGCTAGTGAGATACGAAGTTTCCTTGGATTGGCTAGGTGTTATTATCATTTCGTGGAGGGTTTCTCGTCTATCATAGCTCTTTTGACTAGACTGACTCAGAAGGGTGCCACATTCAAGTGGTCTGACGAGTGTGAGGAGAGCTTTTAGAAGCTCAAGATTACCTTGACTACATCTCCAATTCTGGTTTTGGCTTCAGCATCGGGTTCTTATATAGTCTATTGTGCTGTTTCACGAATTGGCATCGGGTGTATATTGATACAGGAGGCTAGAGTGATTTCTTATGTTTCGCGTCAGTTGAAGCCCCATGAGAAGAACTACCCAGTTCACGATTTGGAGTTGACAGCCATTGTTCACGTGCTGAATATTTGGAGGAACTATCTCTATGGTGTTTTGTGAGGTGTTCATGTATCAAAAAAGTTTACAACACCTATTCACGTAAAAGGATTTGAATTTGATGCAACATAGGTGATTAGAGCTACTAAATAACTATGATATCACCATTCTTAATCATCCCGGGAATAATATGGTGGTCGATGCTTTGAGTAGGAAGACGGAGAGCATGGATGTCATGACCCAAAATTCATTATAGGTCGTGATGCCGCCTAACACTGCTATTAGGCAAGCCAAAAATTAAATTAATACATTAATAGTAAATCCAAAATGTATTTCAAATCAATTAAAGAAATAAAGAGTAAAAATCGTTTGTTTTCATAAAAAGCATAAATGTTATTATTTTAAATATTTGAATGTGGACAAAATATAAACCCGAATGATAACAGAATACAACCACAAGCAAAATCTAATCTCCAAAATCCGGTGTTACAAGTGCATGGGCATCTACAGTATATACAATACTATTACAATAGCTGTCTGGAACAGGAAATAGACAGAATAAAATAGATGGATAGATCAGGGACTTTGTGTGCTGCGGATCATAACATAGAGAGAAACTCACAACAAAGTCTCCTCAGCGACTGCCCCTATGAGCTCAAAAGACCACCAAAAGTACATGTCTCGGTACCTCCACAATCAGTGCAGAAGTGTAGTATGAATACATAAATCAATGTGCACCTAGTAAGTATCTAGCCTGACCCCAAAGAAGTAGTGATGAGGGGTCGACATCGACACTTACTAGTGGTCCAACAAATCTAGTAAAATAAAAGTAGACAGGTATGAAGCATGGCAAGTAAAACAGTAAGATCAAATATATGTACATAACATGATTCTCAACATAAGAAATAATACAAAATCCTCAATAACTGGATACTACCACGAATGGAATATAGAATGGTCAACACAAGATAAAATGTCACATCTCAAGTTAGAAAAACTCATAAGTACGTTGACTCTTTATCAATTATTTTGCAGGATTCTGCCGAGGCAAGTAGCCTGATCCCATAAGAGCAATGGCACAATTTACTATCGTGGCATATGGCCGGATCCCATAATAATTGCGTACATTACCGAAGTCGAACAACCCAAACCATAAATGCATCTCATAATATTACCGAGGTTGTACGACCCGATCCATAATAGTACTGCTGAGGCATTCAGCCCGATCCCATAGGAATAATGAAATTTGATGGGTCACTAGGCCCACTCACGAATATATGTGTGAGCTATGAAATTTAAGAAACTTTCAGACAAATATGCACAATGCAGGAGGAATTCGTAAAAGAAATTATAATTTCTACAACTATTCAAATAGCTCCCCAAATATCTAAAATAGCAAGTTCAATACCTTACTCAAGTCTAGTCTTAGGCTAAAATTATAATTTAAAATATTTAAATCATGCAAGAATAACTCTAAAAGGACAATTAAGACATGGTGTGAGTCTAAGTTTACCCGGACCTAATGTCACGACCCCAATCCCGGTCGTGATGGCGCCCAACAACAACTGCTATGCAAGCCCGACCATTGAACACTCTCAACCCAACTACGAAAACTCATTAGCAATTAATTGAGTCAATTTAGTGGTTAACAAGATTAATAATCCGATAGCAAATAGAAACAATGCGGAAACCATAATAACTGTCAAAACAACTCCCAATAGATCTGGGGTCACGAGTCTAGAGCCTCTAATACAACTGAGTAGCAAATATCGAAACATAAAAGGAGTCTAGGATGCGAAATCAAAGGGATAAGGGGAGGAGTCGGGTCCTGCGGACGCCGGGCAGCTACCTCGACAACTCCTGAAATAAACTGGAGAACAGCAACAGCTCTACTAAACCTCCGGAACACTTGTATCTGCACACATGGTGCAGGGAGTAAAGTGAGTACTCCAACTCAGTGAGTAATAGGCATATATAATGACTGAAAATAAGAATTCATGAAATACTACAATGTAAAGCTATAACTAGCAATTCAACATAATTAACGGTGAAATAGCAACAAAACAATGATAAGTAGATCAGATAAATATCAATGCATGAATGCAATTCAATGCATATGACCGCTGCGGTGCGCAGCTCGATCCATTTGGGTACTCGCGCTCACTGTGGGGGTTCAGAATTCGGAAGGGCTCCCACAGCCCAAGCGCAATATCAGTGTAACATCGCTGCGGCGTGCAGCCCGATCCATGCTCAGTCCAGAATATGCAAGTAAGCCACTCGGGCAATGTCAAGTAATAGCTCTCAGCTCCAAACGTCAGAAAATGTAGTTTAAGTTTTAAATCTTAGAAATATGACTGAACATTTCGAAACAGTGTTTAACTCAGGACTAAAATCATTTAATATGCTAAGTATCATGGAAGCAGTGATAATAATCCTCGAAGGATTCAAATAATCGGCACAAAGCCCAAATATATCCATAAAATCCAAGTAGGATGATTACCAATCAATCTCTAATCAAGAATACAGTATGAAAATCACTTTGGACGGACTAAGTTGCGGTCCCCAATCACAAACGACCCCGCACTCGTCATAAAGTACGTGTCTCGCCTCAATATAGCATCACAATGCGATATACCGGGGTTTCAAACCTTCAGGTCATCATCTACATCTATTATTCACCTCAAGCCAGCCACAAGTCTAGCTCGCTATGCCTTTTCCTCTCGAATCAACCTCCTCGCGTGCCGAATCTGATCAAAACCACAAGGAATACATTACTATAGGTCAAAGAAACATAACCCAATCGAAAATACTCTAAAAACACCAAAAATCTCGAAGTTGGCAAAACCCGAGCCTCGGGCCCACTTCTCGAAAAATTACAAAATTTACATCACCGAAAACCTCGTCTTGCCACGAGTCTACATATATCAAATTTACCAAAATCGGAGTCCATTTGACCATCCAAATTCCAATTTTAACTGAGAATTTCTCGAGCCCGAACTTACCCCCTTTTTGGTGAATTTCCACCAATTTACATGTTAATCCTACCATAAACTTGAATAATTAGACCAAGGGACTTACCTTCAATCAATTCTCAGTCAAAACCCTCAAAAATTCTTGTCCAAAGCTCTCCAAGTCGTTAAAAAATGGTGGAAACTATCTCTTGCTCGCGGATGAAATATAACATTTAAACCCTTCTGTCCACATTCGTTTTTCACTTCTGCGGTCCCGCTTCCGCTTATGCGGGACCGCTTCTGCGGCCAAAACCCCGCTTCTGCGGCCAAAACCCCGCTTTTGCGGTCTTCATTTAAAATCCAACTACCGCTTATGCGACTAGGACTCCGCTTCTGCAGATCACCCAAAACCGCTTCTGCGGCTAAATGTCTGCTCCCGCGGACCCGCTAATGCGAACCACGTTCCGCTTCTGCGGAACTTCTCAACTCCACACAAAAATCGCTTCTGCACTCCTTTACCAGCTTCTGCGGAACCGCTTCTACGGTCTATTTCCGCAGAAGCGGAAAATACCAGATGACAGCAAAATGAACCCGCAGCAAAACTTCAAAACTTTTGTTTAATCACCCGAACTCACCCCGAGGCCCTCGGGACCTCAACCAAAAACACCAACACATCCTAAAACCTCATTCAAACTTGTTCCAACACTCAAAACACATCAAACAACGCTAAAACCATTAAACTACATTGGATTCAAGCCTAAGTTTCTTAAAACTTCCGAATTGCACATTCGATCAAAAACCCGACCAAAACACCTCCGAATGACCTGAAACTTTACACACATATCCAAAATCACCTAACGGAGCTACTGAAACTTTCGAAATTCCATTCCGACCCTCGGATCAAAATCTCACCTATCAACCGGATTTTGCCAAAATACTAACTTCGCCAATTCAAGCCTAATTCTACACCGGACCTCCAAAATCACTTCCGATCACGCTCCTAAGTCACAAATCACCTCTCGAAGCTAACCGAATAACCGAAATTCACATCCGAGCACTCTAATTCATAAGTCAATATCCGGTTGACTTTTCCAAACCAAGCCTTCCTTAAAGATACTAAGTGTCTCGTTTCCTATCCAAACCAATCCAATTCGACTCTAACTCACCCGATGATAATAGTAAAACATGAAGAAGCAATAATTGGGGAAAACGGGGCTGTAATACATGAGACGACGGGCCGGGTTGTTACATCCTCCCCAACTTAAACAAACGCTCGTCCTCGAGCAGGTCAAGAAACATACCTGGAACCTCAAATAGGTGAGGATATCTGCTCCGCATCTCCTGCTCGGTCTCCCAGGTAGCCTCCTCCACGGGCCGACCTCTCCACTGCACCTTCACCGAAGATATATCCTTTGATCTCAATCTCCGAACTTGATGACCCAAAATAGCTACTGGCTCCACATTATAGGTCAAATCATCATCCAACTGAACTGTGCTGAAGTCTAACACATGAGACGGGTCCCCAACATACTTTCGGGGCATAGAAACATGAAATACCGGATGAACCCCCGACAGGCTGGGTGGCTAAGCAAGCATATAGGCCACCTCCCCAATCCTCCTAAGTATCTCAAAAGGGCCAATGAAAACCGGACTCAACGTCCCTTTCTTCCCAAATCTCATAACGCCCTTCATAGGCAAAACTTTCAACAAGACCTTCTCGCCCACCATATAAGATACATCTCGAACCTTCCTGTCCGCATAACTCTTCTGACACAACTGAGCTGTACGAAGTCTCTCCTGGATCACTTTCACCTTATCTAAGGCATCCTGGACCAACTCTGTCCCCAATAGCCTAGCCTCACCAGGCTCAAACCAACCAACCGGAGATCTACAACGTCTCCCATATAAGGCCTCATACGGTGCCATCTGAATGCTGGACTGATAGCTGTTGTTGTAGGCAAACTATGCAAGTGGTAGGAACTCAGCTTAAGAACCTCCAAAATCAATAACACAGGCACGCAACATGTCCTCCAATATCTGGATAGTACGCTCGGACTGCCCGCCCGTCTGAGGATGAAACGCTATGCTCAATTCCACCTGGGTACCTAACTCTCGCTGAAAAGTGCTCAAAATCTGGGAAGTAAACTGAGTACCCCTATCTGAGATAATATAAACTAGGACCCCATGCAACCGAACAATCTCCCAGATGAAAATCTCTGCTAACCGCTCCGAAGAATAGGTAATACACACCGGAATGAAGTGAGCGGACTTGGTTAGCCGATCCACAATCACCCAAATCAAATCAAACTTCCTCGATGTCCGAGGGAGACCTCTCACAAAATCCATAGTAATCCTCTCCCACTTCCACTCGGGAATATCCGTGCGCTGAAGTACACCACTGGGCCTCTGATGCTCATATTTATCATGCTGACAGTTGAGACACCAAGCTATATAACTCACAATATCCTTCTTCATTCTCTGCCACCAGTAATGTTGTCTCAAATCCTGATAATCTTTGCGGCACCCGGATGAATGGAATACCACGAGCTGTGGGCCTTCTCTAATATCAACTCCCGAAGCCCATCCACATTGGGCACACAAATCTGGCCCTGCATCCTCAACACACCCTCATCATCAATAGTCACATCTCTGGCATCATCATGCTGGACCCTGTCCTTAAGGACAAGCAAATGTGAATCATTATACTGGCGCTCTCTGATGCGGTCATACAATAAAGACCAAGAAACCATACAAGCCAACACCCGACTAGGCTCCGAGATATCTAGCCTCACCATCCGATTGGCCAAAGCCTGGACATCAACTGCAAAGGGCCTCTCCCCAACTGGAATGTATGCCAAACTACCCATACTAACTGCTTTCCGGCTAAAAGCATCGGCTACTACATTGGCCTTCCCTGGGTGATACAATATGGTAATATCATAGTCCTTGAGTAACTCAAGCCACCTCCGCTGCCTCAAATTAAGATCCTTCTATTTGAACAAATGCTTAAGGCTGCGATGATCAGTATACACCTTACAAGATATGTCATATAAGTAATGCCTCCAAATCTTCAAAGCATGAACTATAGCAGCTAACTCCAAATCATGTACGGGTAGTTCTTCTCATGAGGCTTCAATTGACGAGAAGCATATGCAATAACTCTACCCTCCTGCATCAACACACATCCGATCCCAACTCATGAAGCATCACAATACACGTTGTTAGAACCTGAAGCCGATGGCAAAACCAACACTAGAGCTGTGGTTAAAGTTGTCTTGAGCTTCTGAAAGCTCTCCTCACACTCGTCTGACCATACAAATGGTGCACCCTTCTGCGTCAACTTGGTCAAGGGTGAAGCAATAGATGAAAAACCCTGGACGAACCAACGATAATATCCTACCAAACTGAGGAAACTCCGAATCTCCATGGCTGAGGACGGTCTAGTCCAACTCTGCACCGCCTCTATCTTCTTTGGATCAACCTAAATACCATCACTAGACACCACGTGCCCCAGAAAAGCCATAGAACCAAGCCAGAACTCACACTTGGAGAACTTTGCATAAAGCTTCTCCTCCCTCAATCTCTGCAATACCACTCTTAAATGCTGAGCATGTTCATTCTGGCTATGCGAGTATACTAGGATATCATCAATAAAAACAATAACAAATGAATCCATATACGGCCGAAATACGCTGTTCATCAGATGCATGAATGTGGCTGGGGCATTAGTCAGCCCAAAAGACATAACTAGAAACTCATAGTGCCCATATCTAGTCCTAAAGTAAGTCTTCATAATATCCGAATCCCTGATCTTCAGCTGATGATAGCCTGAACGGAGATCAATCTTAGAGAATACCCTTGCCCCCTAGAGCTGGTCAAACAAATCATCAATACGCGGTAGTGGATACTTGTTCTTCACTGTCACCTTGTTCAACTGCCTGTAGTCAATGCACATTCTCATTGTGCCATCCTTCTTCTTCACAAATAGAACCGGTGCACCCCACGGTGACACACTAGGATGAATAAACCCCTTATCTAGGAGTTCCTGAAGCTGATCCTTTAGTTCCTTCAACTCCGCTGGTGCCATACGATACAGAGGAATGGAAATGGGCTTAGTGCCTAGCACCAGATCAATACCAAAATTAATGTCCCTGTCTGGTGGCATGCCCGACAGGTCTGCAAGAAACATATTAGGGAAGTCCCTCACGACGGGAACAGAATCAAGACTAGGAGTCTCAGCTCTAACATCCCTCACAAAGCCAAATATGATAGAAAACCTTTCCCAACCATCCGCTGGGCCTTTAGGAAGGAAATCACCCTGCTAGGAACATAGTCAGTCATGCCACGCCACTTAATCCTCGGAACACCCGGAATAGCCAATGTAACTGTCTTGGCGTGACAGTCCAGAATAGCATAGTGCAGAGATAGCTAGTCCATACCCTGAATAACATCAAAATCTACCAAGCCCAACAACAATAAGTCAACCCGGGTCTCTAGACTCCCAATAGTCACCAGATAAGATCGATATATGTGATCCACAATAATAGTATCACCCACCGGGGTAGATACGTGAATAGGTAAGTCAAGACACTCTCGGGTAGTCCCCAGGTGATAAGCAAAATAAGAAGATACATAGGAATAGGTAGATTCGGGATCAAACAAAATAGAGGCATCCCTGTGGCAGACTGAGATAATACCTGTGATAACAGCATATGATGCAATGGCGTCCCTCCTGTCTGGGAGAGCATAGAATCGAGCCTAACCGCCACCAGATCGGTCTTTACCTATAGGGCGGCCCCTAGCTACCTGGCCCCCACCCCTACCTGACTGGGAGGGTGCTGAAGTAGATGGAGTAGAAGAGGAGGGCTGATCCCTTTGCTGAGACCGACCACCACGAAGCCAAGGACACTGTCTCCTCATGTGACCAAACTCACCGCACTCGTAGCAACTACCCGGTGCTAGACAAGGAGACTGAAGGGAACCCCTCGGTGCAGATGAACCCTGAGCTGAAGGGGTAGGAGTAGAGCTCTGAGCTGGAAGGGGACTAAGTGAAGACTGGCCCTGCTGAAACCCCTGATGACCACGACCTGAAGAAGCCCCACTATACTTTGGGTGACCTGACTGAGGAGGCCTGAAGGAACGACCTCTACCACGCTGGAACTGGCCCCTAGACGGAGCACCACTGAAGCTACTTGAACCTCGAGGCCTCTTGGCCTCCCTCTCCTTACTCTCCCGACGGCGAGCCGTCTCAATCTCCCAAGCCATGTCGACTACCTCCTTGAACGAAGCACCCATAACCCTCTCTCTGGTCATCGAAATGCGAAGTGGATAGTTGAGGCCATCCACGAACCTCCTAGTCCTCTCCTGATCAGTCGGGATCATCCATGTAGCATGCCGAGCTAACTGCGTAAACCTCATCTTGTACTGGGTCACAGATATGTCCCCCTGAATCAAACACTCGAACTGACGATGCAGCTCCTCCCTGCGAGACTGCGGTACATACTTCTTCAGAAAGAGAGTGGAGAACTGCTGCCATGTAAGAGGCGCTGCTCCAATAGGCCTACGCCTCTCAAACTCCTCCCTCCATGTAAATGCAGACCCTGAGAACTTGAAGGTAGTAAATGCCACCCCACTCGACTCTAAGATCCCTGCGGTGTGAAGCATACGCTGAAACTTATCCAGAAAACCCTGGGCATCCTCGCTCTCAGTACCACTGAACGTCGGAGGCTGAAGCCTGCCAAATCTCTCAATACGACGCTGCTCATCGTCTGGAATAGTGGAACCACATAGGCTGGAGCTGGTGCAACTGGTGTGGCTGGTGCAACCGGTTGAGCTGGAACCGCTCCCAGTGTCTGCAATCCCTAAACAACCTGCTCAGGTGTGCCAGCAACGGGGGTTTGATGACCACTCCCGGTCTGTGAGGTAGCTGCTGCAGTAGTGGCTGAGACTGCCTGATCCAGGCCAGTGTAGACGGATAGTATCTGAGCTAAAGCCACCTGGAGACCAAGAATCACAATGGGCACTGCCAGTGCCTGAACAGGTGCTGCTGGAGCATCTATAGCTGGAGGCTGGTCCTGAACCGGGGCAGCTGGTGGATCTGCAGGTGCGGCCCTCGCTTTTTGCTTCGATCACGACCATGACCGCGCCCACGACCTCTAGTGGGTGGTAATGGTGGTCATCCGCCACGTCCGGTAGCATGGGTTCTCACTATCTGTGAGAGAATAGAATACAAAAGTTTAGTTCTCGGATCAACAAAGCCGCACGACAAGAGTTTCAAGAATATGAAGTGTTTCCTAAATATTCTGTAGCCTCTCGAGGATATATACAGATGTCTCCGTACTGATCCGCGAGACTCTACTAAATCAGCTCATGACTCGTGAGGCCTAGTAACCTAGGCTCTGATACCAACTTGTCACGACCCCAATCCCGGTCGTGATGGTGCCCAACAACAATTGCTGGGCAAGCCCGACCATTGAACACTCCCAACCCAAGTACGAAAACTCATTACCAATTAATTGAGTCAATTTAGCGGTTAACAAGATTAATAATCCGATAGCAAATAGAAACAATGCGGAAACCATAATAACTGTCAAAACAACTCCCAATAGATCTGGAGTCACTAGTCTACAGCCTCTAATACAACTGAGTAGAAAATATCAAAACATAAAAGGAGTCTAGGATGCAAAATCAAAGGGATATGGGGAGGAGTCGGGTCCCGCGGACGCTAGGCAGCTACCTCGACAACTCCTGAAATAATCTGGAGAGCAGCAACAACTCTACTAAACCTCTGGAACACCTGTATCTGCACACATGGTGCAGGGAGTAAAGTGAGTACTCCAACTCAGTGAGTAATAGGCATATATAATGACTGAAGATAAGAATTCACAAAATACCACAATGTAAAGCTATAACTAGCAATTCAGAATAATTAACGGTAAAATAGCAATAAAATAATGACAAGTAGATCAGATAAATATCAATGCATGAATGCACATGGCCGATGCGGCGCGCAGCCCGATCCATTTGGGTACCCGGGCTCACTGTGGGAGTTCAGACTTCGAAGGGGCTCCTACAGCCCAAGCGCAATATCAGTGTAACATCGCTGCGGTGTGAAGCCCGATCCATGCTCAGTCCAGAATATGCAAGTAAGCCACTCGGGCAACGTCAAGTAATAGCTCTCAGCTCCAAACGTCAGAAAATGTAGTTTAAGTTTTAAATATTAGAAATATGACTGAACATTTCAAAACAGTATTTAACTCAGGACTGAAATTATTTAATATTCTAAGTATCATGGAAGCAGTGATAATAATCCTCGAAGGATTCAAATAATTGGCACAAAGCCCAAATATATCCATAAAATCCAAGTAGGATGATTACCAATCAATCTATAGTCAAGAACACAGTATGAACATCACTCGGGACAGACTAAGTCGCGGTCCACAATCACAATCGACCCCGCACTCATCATAGAGTACGCGTCTCGCCTCAATATAGCGTTACAATGCGATATACCGGGGTTTCAAACCCTCAGATCATTATCTACATATATTACTCACCTCAAGCCGGCCACAAGTCTAGCTCGCTATGCCTTTTCCTCTCGAATCAACCTCCTCGCGTGCCGAATCTGATCAAAACTACAAGGAATACATTACTATAGGTCAAAGAAACCTAACCCGATCGAAAATACTCGAAAAACACCAAAAATCTCGAAGTTGGCAAAACCCGAGCCCCGGGCCCACTTCTCGAAAAATTACAAAATTTACATCACCGGAAACCTCGTCTCGCTACGAGTCTACATATATCAAATTTACCAAAATCGGAGTCCATTTGACCCTCCAAATTCCAATTTTAACTAAAAAAAATTCGAGCCCTAACATACCCCCCTTTTAATGAATTTCCACCAATTTACATGTTAATCCTACCATAAACTTGAATAATTAGAACAAGGGACTTACCTCCGATCGATTCTCAGTCAAAACCCTCAAAAGTTCTCGCCCAAAGCTCTCCAAGTCACTCAAAAATGGTGGAAACTACCTCTTGCTTGCGGAGGAAATATAACATTTAAACCCTTCTGTCCACAATCATTTTTCGCTTCTGCGGTCCCGCTTCCGCCTATGCGGGACCGCTTCTGTGGCCAAAACCCTGCTTTTGTGGTCTTCATTTAAAATCCAACTTCTGCTTATGCGACTAGGATTCCGCTTCTGCGGATCGCCCAAAACTGCTTCTGCGGCTAAATGTCCGCTCCTGCGGACCCGCTAATGCGAACCACGTTCCGCTTCTATGGAACTTCTCAACTCCACATGAAAATCACTTCTGCGCTCCTTTACCAGCTTCTGCGGAACCGCTTCTACGGTCTATTTCCGCAGAAGCGGAAATACCAGATGACAGCAAAATGAACCTGCAGCAAAACTTCAAAACTCTCGTTTAATCACCCGAACTCACCCCGAGGCTCCCCGGAACATCAACCAAAAATACCAACACATCCTAAAACCTCATTCAAACTTGTTCCAACCCTCAAAACACATTAAACAATGCTAAAACCATTAAATCACATCAGATTCAAGCCTAAGTTTCTTAAAAACTTCCGAATTGCACATTTGATCAAAAACCCGACCAAAACACCTCCGAATGACCTGAAACTTTACACACATATCCAAAATCACCTAACGGAGCTACTGCAACTTTCGAAATTACATTCCGACCCTCGGATCAAAATCTCTCCTATCAACCAGATTTTGCCAAAATACTAACTTTGCCAATTCAAGCTTAATTCTTCACCGGACTTCCAAAATCACTTCCGATCACGCTCCTATGTCAAAAATCACCTTCTGAAGCTAACCGAATCACTGGAATTCACATTCGAGCCCTCTAACTCAAAATTCGACATTCGGTTGACTTTTTCAAACCAAGCCTTCCTTAAAGAGACTAAGTGCCTCATTTCCTATCCAAACCAATCCAATTCGACTCTAACTCACCCGATGACAATAATGAAACATGAAGAAGCAATAATTGGGGAAGACAGGGCTGTAATACATGAGGCGACGGGCCGGGTCGTTACACCTAATCAGGAATTCTAACATATACATGGACATTCGTCACCTCATACGTGCTTAGCTCCCACAACATGTAGCACATAACAAATATAACACTTACGGGAAAAATTTCCTCTCTCAAGGTTAGACAGGAGACATACCTCACTCCGAAATCTATAATCGGCTCCAACGCCTCAAACCAATGCCACACGATTCCACACTATCCAACAACTCAAACCTATGCCAAACGATTCCAAACTAGTCAAACAACCTGCAAACCAATCACAATATACCCAATGACTCGTAATTTAACAATTAGAAATAATTTTCAACTCCACATAAAAAGTCAACCCCCGGGTCTAGACGCCCAGATTTCAAAAAGTTTTGAATATAAATATTACCCATAGCACCATAAACTCAAATATATAATTTATTTCCAATTCTATATTCAATTTCGTGGTCAAAATCCAAAACCATTTCTAGATTTTCTTTAAAAATTCCATAATTTCTACCAATTTTCATATCCAAATCCGTATATAATCAATGTATATAATGCAAAATGAGTAGGAATCACTTACCTCATGATAGATGATGAAAATGGCTCCTCCTAATTGCCCAAAAAATGCGTTGGCAAAAGAGAAATGAGTTGAAATAGGAAAATTCCCGATTTCTAACTTATATTCTGCCCAGGCCCTTCATATTCGGGATCACAGAAGCACCCTCTCGATCGCGAAGGCAAAATTACAGCTGCCCAAAAATTCCTTTTCATGATCGTAGAAGCACCTCGCGATCACGAAGGCCAAACCAGCCTCGCCTAGGATTTCTTCTTTGCGAATACGGTGTCCTCTTGCAATCGCATTTCACAACCAGCCAAGCCTACGTGAACGTGAGCCCAGCTCTGCAAATATAAATGCCAAACTTCCAGCCTTAGAAAATTCCCTTTTGCGGTTGCGGTCGCGGACTCCCAACTGCAGTTGTGTAGATATGTGATTTTTGACCATCCCCAAGATTTTTATATTTTAGCATGTAAATATTTAATTTAGGCCTATAGCTATTTCAACTTATTTTGACTCTTTTACTTTATTTTATTACAAGAAAAATGAAAATTACAAAAAAAAATATTTTAGCTTATGTATTTTTCATAAATTTTAAAAAAATACAAAAAAATAGTACCTTATTTTTATCTTTATATAATTTCGAAAATACAAAAATAGTTTCATGTTCAGTTTAAGTAATTAGGATTAGTTTTGGAATTGTGTAGTATTTCTATCTTATTTTAAAAGGCATTGTGTAGTCTAGGGACCCTTCTAGATTATTTCTTTGGAACCAAAAATAAATTAAAAGATCCTAAGGACTTAGCACAAAAGACCTAGGGACCAATTAGCAAAATACAAAAATATAAACCTAGACCTAGACTTTACAATAAAAGGGAGAAGAAAATAACGCCTAAAGCTAAGTGAAAAAGGCGGACAAGAGCCGCAATTCACCGGACCCCAATTCCTGTTGTTATTATTCCTCCATCTTCAAGATATAAACGACCATTCAGCCACCAGATGCTCCCGAAATAGATCAAAAGTAGCAGCTGAATTTTCTGCTGGAAACAACTCCAAGCAGCTACAAAATCACACCAAAAACGACCCCCATAACAGCAGTAAAATCGCCCTTCTTCCCCTCAGAAAATAGTCTGGAAACCATCACGATAGCTGTTGTCTTTCATCCAAAACTAGAAGCATGATTAGCCCTCTAAAATACACCTATAAATGCTGCAAAGATCCAACTCTATCTTCCTGTTTAGTCGAGGTTCGTTGAGGTTCCGACAAGGCATTTGGTTTCCGGTTCGAGGTTCTTGTTTACTTGATGATTCGAAAATACCTACAACTGTAAAGGTTCGATCCTATTTCAGATTTCATGTAAATGTTTGAATGCTTAATTCATTGATTTGGTTGGAATAATATTTTATGTTTTGATTAAGTATATAATTCTCTGTTTTGGACTTTAGATACCTTTTGATATTTGTAATCAGATTCCATGTTTCAAGATTTTCTTTTAGATTATGTTGGTTCATATTGTGTTGATATCTTGGTTATAGTTTATTGTCTAAATTTACTGTAGTAGTAGTAGTAGTTATCTGTTGAATAACTTTGTCATAGTCTATGTATTGCTATATTGGGTTTAAAAGTGAAGGTGTGGGTTTGGTTATGATTGCAAAAAGCTTGAATTATATTTGGACCATTATTTGTTAAATTATGTGGGTTGTATGGTCACTTGGTTTAATTTAGTTGAATAAGTAATTGTACTACATTTCTGGACCACGACCCATTAGTCAAGGTAGTGGAGATGTTTGTTTGTCTTTGAAAATCAGAAATTGGATTAGATTGGAGCATTCTTAGTTTGCCTTTAGTGAAATACGAATCGTTTAAAATAAATTGAGGCGTGCCATGCCAAACAAAAATTTATAATCCATGGCCCTCATAAGATTAGATTCAAGAACTAGCACTTATACAAAAAAGTTTGAGGTGTGCCATACCAAATAAAATCCCAAAATGCATGGCCCTCGCTTAATTAATTTTAATCCTTAAAAATCGAGGCGTGCCATATAGCTATATTTTTCATGGCCCTCGCAAACTTGAAAGTGCGTAGTTGCTTTAGGCGCGCTATTTAAAATTTTACCTTCCTAAACTCGGGTGTGCATTTCATGTGACCCAAATCCAAATCTCAACAACGTTAGATAAAACGTGTCATGGATCGCGGGTGCATTTCATGTGACGTGGTTCAAGACGTATTTTAGATAACGTTGAATCTTCCTAAATGTTTTTTTAAAAAAGTGGTTAATAAGTTAAAAATATGTCATAGGCTAAAACATGTATTAAAACCAGATAATAGGCCAATTATAATAGTTTAAGCGACCGTGCTAGAACCACGGAATTCGGGGGTGCCTACACCTTCCCTCGGGTTAACAGAATTCCTTATTCATAATTTTTGGTTCGCAGACTTCACAAGGAAAGTTGAATTTGCATCGATTTAGGATTTTAAATAAACCGGTGACTTGTGACACCAAATAAACTATCCCAAGTGGAGACTCTGAATTGAATAAATAATTTCACTTCGAATAATGTCATTTAAATTGGAAAAACTCCCTTATACACTATCCTTCGGAGTGGTGTGAAAAAAAGGAGGTGTGATAGGTTGCGATGAAAAAATTCTCCCCAACTTCAGTCACTCTTCGCGATCGCGACTCACCTTCCACGATCACGATGCATACCATGAACACCAAAAACCAGCAGTTGCAAAACAAGGAGAAACTGTCTAAAACCACCCCGAATCACACCCAAGGTCCCCGTCCAATCATACCAAAAATTCCTAATACCTTATCCAAACTTATTCAAAGGCTCAAAACGCCCTGGATAACGTCAAAACCATGAATCGGCGATGAAAATCGTTCTTTTAACTTTCAAACCTTCAAACTTTTCTGAATGCATCCGAATCACCCTTAGACATACCAGATCTCAATCAAACTTCATGCATAAGTTTTAGTCAACTAAATGAACCTATCCAAGATCCCCGAACACCACCCGGAGTCAGATTATATTAAAGCATACTCCAAGTCAAACTTAGTAAATTTCTAAGCCTTCAAAATGCAAACTTCTAATATTAAGTGCCGAAATGATCCCAGACCATTCGATACTCAACCTAAACATACGAACAAGTGTAAAATTACCTTACGAACCTATAGTAACCTTCAAATCTCTTTTGAGGTCATTCACTTAAAAGTCAAACTTTGGCAAACTCTTCTAACTTAAAGCTTTCGAATTGAGAATTATTCTTTCAAATCAAATTTGAACCTCCCACAAATCAAAACAGATAACACCCGCAAGTTATAATACGTTAAGTGAAACTACTCAAGGTCTTGAACCATCAAACAACATGGTAGAGCTCGAAACAACCGATATCGTTACAATGGGCAGTATTGATTTTATTCCAACTGGGGAGAGACTGTTAGCATTGGATATTTAGGCTTTGGCCAATAGTTTCATAAGGTTGGATATTTCAGAGCCTAGCTGGGATCTTGTTTGCGTGGTTTCACGGTCTTCTTTGTTTGAGTATATCAAGGAACATCCGTATGATGATCCCCACTTGCTTGTACTTTAGGACATGGTGTAGCAAGACGATGCCAAGGAGGTTACTATTAGGGATGATGGCTTATTGAGGATGCAGGGTAAGATCTGTGTTCCGAAAGTGGATAGGTTGCGTGAGTTGATAGCTGAGGAGGCCCATAGTTCCTAGTAGTCCATTCATCTAGTTCCCGGTACTACCTACTCTTCACAGCAGCTAGCTCAGCTTTATCTTTATGAGATTGTTTGCCTTCACGGTGTGCTGGTGTTTATTATCTTGGATCAAGGCATGAAGTTCACATTGCATATTTAGAGAGGCGTGTAGTTTGAGTTGGGCACACAGGTCGAGCTAATTATGATATTTCATTCCTAGTTGGGCAGACAGTCTGAGCGCACTATTCAGATCTTGGAGGACATGTTATGTGCTTGTGTTATTGATTTTGGGGGTTCATGGAACAAGTTTCTACTGCTAGCAGAGTTATCCTACAATAACAACTATCAGTCGAACATCCAGATGGCTCCTTACGAGGCCTTATATGGGAGGCGATGTCGTTCTCCAATTAGTTGGGTTGAGCCTTGGAAGGCTAGGTTATTTTTGGCACTGACTTGGTCCAATGGTACTTCGGAGAAGGTGAAGTTGATCCAGGAGTAGAGTCATATAGAACGGTCCAGGCAGAAGATTTATTTTGATTGGAAGGCTCGTGTTGTGGCATTCATGGTAGGTGAGAGGGTTCTTCTCAAATTTTCACCCATGAAGGGTGTGATGAGGTTCGGGAAAAAGAGAAAGTTAAGCCCTCGGTATATTGGTTCTTTTGAGATTATTGAAAGAGTCGGTAAGGTGGCCTACATACTTGCTTTGCCACCTAGCTTATCGTGAGTCCACCTGGTGTTCCATGGTTCCATGCTCCAAAAGTATTAAGGTGATCCGTAATATGTGTTAGATTTCAGCTTAGTGTAATTGGATGACAAGCAAGTCCAGAAGTTGAGGTCGAAGAACATTGCATCGGTGAAAGTTCAGTGGAGAGGTCAACTATATGATGAGGCAACTTGGAAGACCAAACATGATATGCGGAGCTGATATCCTCACCTTTTTTGGCACTTCAGGTACGTCTCTATACTCATTCAAGGACAAATGCTTGTTTAAGAGGAGGAGAATGTAACGATCCAACCGGTCATTTTGTGTATTTTAGCCATGTTTCCCCTATTTGATGCTTTAAATATGTTTATATATACTTTTAGGACTTTTTGGGATGTTTGATTTGGTTTCAGGAGTGTTTTGGATTGATTCGGAGAACTTAGTCCCTAGGTTGGAGGCTTAAGTTGTAAGAGATGACCGTAGTTTTAATTTTATGTAGATGACTCCGGAATAGTGTTTTGATAGCTCTAATAGCTTTGTTTGGTGATCTTCAACTTAGGCGTATGTCTATTTGGAGGTTCCTAGGTTGTTTTGGCTTGAATTGGCAGAAGTTAGAAAGTTGAAGGCTTGGAAGGTAAATAGGTTTGACCGTGGGTTGACTTTATTGATATCGGGTTTGGATTGTGGTTTCGGGAGTTGGTAAAGGTCAGTTGTGTCATTTAGGACTTGCATACAAAATTTGAGGCCATTCCGAGTTGATTTGACATGCTTCAACAAGAGTTTTAGAAGTTGAAAGTTCATTAGTTCATTAAGCTTGAATTGAGGTGCGATTCGTAGTTTTGATGATGTTTGGTGTGATTTGAGGCCTCGAGTAACTCCGTGTTATGTTTTGGGATGGTTTGATGTTATGGGACGGGGTCCTGAGGGCCTCCGGTGTATTTCATATAGGCTTCAGACTATTTCTCCATGTTTTTGGCATTGTTGATTTTTGATGCCTGATTTCCTTCTTCGCAATCGCGCAAGGTATTTTTTATGGAAAGTAGGTTTTTCTTTGCATTCGCAAAGTTATGAACGCGTTCGCAATGCTTTAGAAGGCAGTGGCCTTCGCAATCGCATGAGGGTCGACGCGTTCGCATAGAAGGGAGGCCGGCTAGTGGCATATGGTTGTAAGCCTTCGCGATCGCAATGAGTCGCCCGTGTTCGCGTAGGGTCAAGAGTATGTTGTGCTTCGCATTCGTGTCCTTTGCCCGTTCACATAGGGTTATTTGGAGGCAGTGTTTGGATGTTCTTCGCAATCGCGAAAACGGTTTCGCAATCGCGAAGGGTATGCCTGGGCAGACTTATTTAATACTCTATTTCGAGGGCTTTTGTTATTTTATCATAATTTGAGTTATAAAGCTCGGATTTGGTCGATCTTGGAGGGAAATTTCACGATTTCTATTGGGGTAAGTATTTTTTGTTCAGATTTGTTTATATTTCATGATTTAAACTTTGAATCTAATGATTATTTGATGATATGAATTGAAGAAATTGGAGATTTTAGTAAAAACTTTTCTAAAACATAAATTGATGATTTAAAGTCGATTTGGAGTCTAAATCAGATGTAACTAGTATGGTTGGACTTGTCGGAATAGGTATTAGGAATTTCTAAGTCTTTATGGTTCCAGGGTGGGGACTTGGGGTTGACTTTTTGATTTTAGTTAAAGATCAAAGATTTATTATTTGGAATCATTTTCTTTGGCTTTTATTTATGATATTAAGTTATTTGGGCTATATTCGAGCCGTCCGGAGGTTTTTTTTACGCGAAAAGGGCTTCTTAGAGTAATGATTTAGCTTCTTTGAGGATAATATCTTGTCTAACTTTGCATGTGGGAATACCCTTAGGTGCTAGTGTTGTTTTGTTGATTTCTATGATGTGAAAGTGACGTTTATATGAAATGATGAGCTAAGTGTGAATTTGATCGAATTTAGATCGTAGGCCATTAATATGCCTTATGGGTCATTTGGTAGGGTGTATAAGAATAGTGCCGAATAAGGTGTATTAGTAATGCATGGGTTAGTAATGCAAGCATTAGTTATGCAGATATTATTTCTTATATACTGTTTGGTATGGTGTATTAAAAATTATAATGGATTGCATAATTTTTTTTTAAAATAGCTGTTTGCAAAAATGCCTTCCATATTCTCTAGTTTTAAAGGACAGTAATGATAATTTTACCTTTAACCATACTAATGCATGCATTAATAGCCTTGGTATTACTAATGTCATGGTTTTTATGCATTACTTATACATAGGATAATACCAAGTGTGATGTATAACTAGTACAAGTATTAGTTATACACAAGTTAAAAAAATATACCAAACAAGATATTAGTAATACAAAGTGTAACGACCCGACCGGTCGTTTTTAGCTCTTACATGTCATGTAGTGGTTTGAAGTCCTAAGTAACTTCACATCATGTATTATGACTTGTATGCGTGGTCGGAATAGAATTTCGGGAAGTTCGAAGTTGATTTGGAGAGAGAATTCTCATTTCGAAAGCTTTAAGTTAAAAGAATTGACTAAGATTGGATTTTTGAGTAAATGATCTCGGAATCAGGATTCGAAGGTTCCAGCCTATTCATATGATGCTTTCGGGCTTGGGTGTATTTCCGGACTGGGTTTGGAAGACCCGAAAATATTTCGGCACCTATTGTGGAAGTTAGCATTTTTGGAAGAATTTCATAAGTTTGGGTTGAAGTGCATTTCAGTGTTATCAAAGTCTGTTTGGGATTCCGGGTCTGGGAATAGCTCAGTGTGGTGATTCTGTTATGGGGAGCGCGATTGGAAGTGAATTCGGAGGTCCGTGGGTCATTTTGGAGTCATTTGGCTAAAGATAGAAATTTGAATGTTTTTGGGAAGTTTGACCGAGAGTTGACTTTTTGATATCGGGTCGAATTTCGATTCCGAAAGTTGGAGTGGGTCCGTAATGTCGAATATGATTTGTGTGCAAAATTTAAGGTCAATCGGACGTGATTTGACAGGTTTAAACATTGAAAGTAGAAGTTTGAAATCTTAAAGTTTATTAAGCTTGAATTGGAGTGCGATTCATGGTTTTAGCATTGTTTGATGTTATTTAAGGCTTCGAGCAAGTCCGTGTTATATTTTTAGACTTGTGCAGGTGTTTGGTTTGGAGCCCCAGGGGCTCATGTGAGATTTGGGTTAGATTTGGAGTGATTTGCTAAGAAATTGGATTGCTAGTACTGGTATGGCCGCATTTGCGATATTTTGGTCGCAAATGCAACCATCGCATTTGCGAGGAGGGATTCGTAATTGCGAAGGAGCCCGACCTAGGTAGAGTTTGCATTTGTGATAACTCTGTCACATTTGCGATCCCATCAGAAGTCGCAATTGCAACTCATGGGTCACATTTGCGATGACAACGGCATAAGCCAGACTTCACATTTGCGAGGCTTTTATCGCATTTGCAAACCTGGTATCACAAATGCGACATCAGAGGATTGTATCCAGCTATTAATTTTGAGACTTAGACCATTTAGCTTATTTCCTTTCATCTCTTGGGCGATTTTGGAGATTTTGGAAGAGGGTTCTCACCTAACACATTGGGGTAAGTAATTTCTACACCAGAAGAGTTAAATACATAGATTATGGGTGGATTAACATGTGAAAATTAGGAAAAATCAAGGGTTTAGATGAAAAACCTAGAGTTTGATAAAAACAAGATTTAACCATGAAATTTATGATGGAATGAAGTAGAAAGTTTATTTTATTGATCCTTAGGTTATGGGTAACAACTTTCTTCAAAAATTTTCGGAATCCGGGCACGTGGGCCTGGGGATGAATTGTAGGAACTTTGCATTTAGGGTTGGAAAATTGGTTTATTAATTAGAATATGAACTTTTGAGTATGTATTGAATAGTTCTTACCCCATTTGAATAGTTTTGGATCTTTCGGCTCCAATTTGGAGATTTGAGCGCGTTCTTGAATTGGGATATAGGCTTCGGAGCAAGGTGAGTCTCCCTTCTAACCTTGTAAGAGGGAATTGTCTCCATAGGTGAATTACTTGAATATATGCTGCTAATTGTGGGGGTTACATACGCATGAGGTGACAAGAGTTCGTGCGTAGCTACTATTATGCTTATGTCCGGGTAGTCTAGGACCCAAAAGTATGCTTACTTGCAATAAATGCAACCTTATTGATAGTTTAAATTGCTTAAATCATATCAAAGTGGCAAATGATTTTCTAAAAGAACTAAACTTCATTTTTATGACTTGTAAAAAAAGGGAAATTTACACCTCCTTGAATAATTATCTCCTTGATGAATGTCTTGATTGACTGTTTGAGTATGTGTTTCTATGCGTACCTGCGTCGCATGTATGATTCGCGAGCAGGGTAATTGTTTATTCATATTTGATCGTGTCGCATGTATAATTCATGAGCGGGGTAATAGATGCATCTGTGGTTCGTGCCATTCAACCCTCTGCCAGTGCACAATTTAAATATTGTTGGATCGGGCTATACGACCTCTGCATGATTTGCGCATGCTTGTATTGCTTGCGTTGAAATTTATTAAAGTTTATATTGTTTCCTTCCCGATTTGAGAGTAAATGTATAAATGATGAAAAGAAGATTGGAATTTCCTGTAAAAGAAAGAATTGTTTACTTGCTTTATTCTATTGAGCTACAATCATGTTTATAAAAATCCTCGATTTATTATATTATTGATGTATCATTATTGGACTACTAGTAAGTGTCAAAGTCGACCTCTTTTCTTCGAGATTAGATGGGATGCTTACTGAGTACACGTTGTTTTCGTACTCATGCTACACTTGCTGTACATTTTTATTGCACAAGCACATGTATTTCTAGTGGCCTACTGGGTGTAGCAGCACTGATGATACAGAGACTAGGTGAGCTACACTTCTCGAGGCGACCCGTAGCCAGTATAGTCTCTTTCAATGTATTATATTTACTTCTGTCCAATTTGTATTCCGGACAGTTATTGTACTTTATTTGATTCTCTTAGTAATTGCTCATGCACTTGTGACACCAGATTCTGGGATGTCTATGGGATTATTCAATATATTGACATTGTTAAAGATATTATTATTTATTTAGTGGAACTTATTCTTTATTGCTTAAATATATAAAAGAAGTAAATTCAGAAATATATAAAACAAGAAGTTACTAGTTATCTAGTGTTGGCTTGCTTGACGATGGTGTCCGGTGCCATCACGACCCTTAGTGGATTTTGGGTCATGATATACAGAGCTAATGCTTGCATTATTTTTTCTAATACCTCCTACCAAACTACCCTTTAATGTAATAATGAACTTTATATAAACTATGTTACTAGTTCTCTAGTGTTGGCTTGCTTGACGATGGTGTCTGGCGCCATCACGACCCTTAGTGGATTTTGGGTCGTGACACACAGAGCTAATGCTTGCATTATTTTTTCTAATACCTCCTACCAAACAATACTTTAATGTGATAATGAACTTTATATAAACTATGTTGAGATCCTTTTTGTGACTATTTGATTATGATCATTACATTGACTTAGCCATTATCATGCTATACTTATTGTACGCCCCTCCATTTTTATGATTATTGTTATGTCCATGGCACTGTTGTTGAAAGTTGTGACCTTACAACATGATGGGACTTTCGTATCATTGTTTGTGATAATGTGGCACTTAGTATTATTGTTTTGAGGTGTTATGACACTTGTGGACATGTTGAGAGGATTGATTAGGGGAATCAGCGCGAGGTTTTTACCATGTGATTGTGTCTATTATTGTGCGTGTGGGACGAAATAAGGATAGCGTTATCTCAAGCAGCCCACGTAGCAAAATAAGGATGGATATATGCGCATGTGACGAAATAAGGGTGGCATACCATTAGTATGTGCACATGCGGCATAATAAGGGTGACATTGTTGATGAAATTATGTGATATTTCGGGTTCCACTTATTATTGTTATGATTGTGTGGAGACGAGATTGATATTTTCATTTTTATAATTGCTTCTGAAAACTTCTGTTTTGCCCTTATTTGAGTTAACGACTGCATTTGATGTGTTATCACATACCTCATCTCATTTGATATTTTGGGATCAAAGATGGATTTATCATGCCGAGTTGTTATTACTTGTTCTAGAGGGGTTGTTGTTATTGTGTTTCATTATATTATTGTTATAAGTTTCCTTCGATATAATCATTGCTCAGGTTATTTGTCTAATGAGTATTAAACGACATAAACCTCGTCATTACTTCGTCGAGGTTAGTTTTGATACTTACTGGGTGCCAATAGTGGTATACTCATATCACATTTCTGTATATTTTTTGTACATGTCTAGGTACTTTGGACCGGGTTGATCAACAGTAAGTCATTTTGTACACCAAAGACTTCAAGTAACCCTTGCATGATTCGGCCGTAGGCCTTGGAGTCACCCTCTTGTTTCATTTCTATTGTTTATGTATTTCAGACAATACCGTATATTTGAGACGTTCTCATGTATTTAATTAGAGCTTGTCACTTTGTGCCGCCTTTTGCTAGAAAGTTATGTTGAGTATTGCCGCTTTGGGCTGTAATACCCTCATTTTCGCATTTATGTTTAATTCTGTTTTCGTTATATCATGCTTCTATTATTCTAAATAATGTTAAGTGACATGCTTACCTAGTTTGGAGACTACCTGTCATCACGATTCTTAAGGTGGGATTTCGGATTGTGATATTTTAATATTTTTACAAGTAAAATTCCAGCACATTATAGTGGATTAAACACTTCATACCTGTAAAAATCTAGCGCAATATGCTGGAATTTACAGCTTTATAAGTGAAAATCCTAGTATATTGTATTGGATTTTGAGAGAATACCTACTGAATGTGAAGAAGATAACAACACCCACAACTGAAAACTTCTACTATAGAATTTATTTTTTCAGACATGTATAGTAGACAAATATGTAGAGTCACCAAAATCGATTCTACACCAGCCAACTTTTCACCATCAAAATCTGTCTAGAGCTTTGTCGACGACGGTAGTGTTTGGATCAAAAGATATCACAACCTTTTTGAACAAATCAATCAATGAAAATAAAAAGGTAATCTTAGCAAAGAATAATAATTACTTAGAACGAAAGGAGATAGGCAATGAACACACAAAAATTGTTTATTCGAATGCAGATCTATGATTGGATGTTAGAAAAAATGCCTATAATAAAGTATTACAATTGCTGATATATCTTAGAGATGCCCCCGACCCCCAGAAAAGAAAAAGAAGCTCCCCATTATATATAAGGGACAAACCCCTTCTGGGTCCTTCTAAACATAATCCTGGGCCCCCTCCAAGGAACCCCCTTAGCACCTCATATTTGAGTCATGTTAAGCTGTGAAGACCTCGCTGTTGGTCATGCTCATCTGTGGTCATGGTCGTTGTTATCCAAATTTGGACCCATACAGTTAGTCCCTCCTCTTGAAAGGTCGCAATATGATTTGTCCTCGATAAGCGGACACCATTTACCCTTCGCGGAGAAATTTGGCTTCGTGAAGTACCACATCCTGGTCAACTGCAGTGGGTCAACGTGCTCAGCAAGGTATCGGCATTGTGTCTCATCATGAAATGATGTCATCTGCCTTTTCGCCATCATTACGCGCATTTTCGAGATTGGAGCTGACGGCATATCGCTTTGGTTTTGGTATAAATTTTCAGCCTTTTGCCTCGATTCTGGTGCCACTCTATTGCTTTTCGCTTCGATCCTGATGCTAGCCAACCCTATAAATAGGTGGAGGATTTGTTATTTCAAAACTCTTGGCCTTTTCACCTCCGTTTACTCTTCCTCGTCTTTCCGGCGTTCGTTCTCGCAATTTTTCTGCTCTTTCTTCCTTCATTCTTCACCTACACTTCCTCTTCTACTCTAATATCCTTCCTTCCACAACAATACCTAGAGCACATCTATCCCACGAAAGGGTTTCTGAGGCGGACCTGCTGTCCGTGGCTTTTCCCTCAGGTGGTGAGGACATAATAGTGGAAGAGGGGGGTAGCTTTCCTACCGTGGAGGAGTTACCCTTTTGTGATTGGTTATTCTTTCCCCCTTCCTCAACTAGCGGAGGAATTTTGTAGATTTTATCAAGTCTACCCGGCACAACATTCACCATACACACTTAAGGTACTTCTACTGCTGACGAAGTATGCGAAGTTGGCAGGATGTGAGGTGACCATCCATCACCTCTTGCACCTGTTCTCACCCAGCTTTCATAGGGGCATGGTGGTGCATTTGAGGCATCGTGGAACAAAAGGGTTAGTAGTTGGAACCGATGACCGGCGAGTTGTAAGTTCTGGCACAAGTATTTCTTTGTCAGAACTGCCCACATCATATCCGACCCTGCTAGGTTCCCGGAGCAGTGGCATGATAAACGTGAGTGTCGCCGCTTCTTTCTTCTTTTTGTTCTTTCTTCTCTTCTTCATTCCTTATAGTTTGTCCGCTTCTTGCTTGTAGCTATGGGACGTCCACCCTGCCTTATTGCTGACATAAAGGATTGGGTGGCTTGTCTATTGCCCCATGCAGTAGAGACTTGAGATTGGCCTTCCTTCGTGAGACGTTACGGCCCCAAGGTTTCGTCTGGTAAGCTCCTTCCTTCATGTTACATCATTGGTCATACGTCGTTGACTACTGATACAATTCTTTACAATGGCAGGTCGAGGGGTATCCAGGCATAGGGCCCCAGTCCCTGCATTCCGACAAGTCGTTGCTACTGCGGTAACGCAGTTTACCTTAGCCGAACCAGCTGGAGGGGGTTGTATTCAACCGCTCCAAATAGAAGGTTCCTCTCAAGGTTTTTTCGTGAGAGAAGAGGCTTTTTCCGTACCGAGAACTCACCCCTTGCATGAATCCTCTAATAGGGATGAGTCATCACTGTAGAAAAATAAGAGAGTGGAGCTCAGGAAAGGGGCGGCAGTGGACACTAGCAGAAGCCGAGTAGGTGCATCGCAGATGGCACCCGTACCTACTTTCATGGCCGATGCTATCTTAGAGGGTAGGTCTCCCAAAATAGAAGGGGTTCTCCCAGGAGGTGGCTTGGTACGTTCTGCGGAGGGAGGTGCGTCCTCCAACATTGAAAGGGGTCCGCATGTTGATGGCGAAGGTTCAGGTTCGGACGTAGACCTAGAGGACATTCGCAAATTTATAAAATGCCACACTTGTGTAGAGGTTAGGATAGAGGGTTCCGATCGACATATAGTTATCCCCAGGAATTACAACTTGCTGTCGAATTATGAGTAGGTGGATTCTGTCATAGCCCATTTATGTGCTGCCCCCGAAAATGAAGTTCTCAGAACGATGAGTGATGTGGAGTTATCTCAGAGCGTTGTCGGCATGTCTTTGAGGGTAAAGTTTTCTTCTCTCTTACTATTTGGGTTTTTGGTGGTTTTTCTTGCCTAATATTTTCTTACTTCTTTCTTTATGGCAGACTCTCATCATGGAGGCCGAGCGTGAGCACCGGGAAAGAAAAAGAACAGCCATCTATTCGAAGATGTCTTCCAAATATCAACAATATCGCACCAAGCATCGTGCGATGGCCGATATCTATACTCAGGACCTGGACTTCCAACTGTTTCATGAAGGGCTTAATCAAAGGGAAGACCAACTGGCATGCAAGGTCAAATAATTGAGGGAACGTGATGAGGACTTGGTGAGAGCCATCGCCCGTAGTAGTGAGCTCGAAGCGTCTCTTAAGGCGAAGTAGGATGAGCTGGAGTTAAGTAGGGGGATTGTGGCTGAGAATGCCGATATGCATGAAAAGGTGGCTGGTTTGACTGTTGAATTAAGAGCAAAGTCGGCGAATATTGATAAGCTTAGGAGTAAGCTAAATGTGGGTGATGACAGACTAGCGGCCACCATTTCTGAAGCGACGGTTTTGGAGGATACCCTCCATACCTATAGGTCGGAGTGGGCCAAAGAAGAAGAGATTTCTACACTCAAAGTGGAAGGTCTTGAGGGCCGTATTAAGGAGTTGGAGGCTGAGTTATCCGTCTTGAGGATGGAGGATGCGAATCGACGCCATCAACCATCCACTTCCCGTACTTCGGCAGAGCCTATCATACCTGGTCGTGCATACGAGTTGTGGGTTTATGCTGAGGCCCGGCTCGACGTATATAAGGCTCTTTTTGCAGAAGGGAAGGCATCTGAAACTAAACTTTATGGTGTCTATGCTAAAGCTCGTTCAGCTCGTAAGACATGTGGGTACGACCCCGTACGCCTGATGGGGATGAAGTCATCTCTGATAATGCAAATCGCCTTACCTCCGACTTTTGGTATGAGGATGCTTACCCCACCGAGGGTGATGTGTAATTCTGTAATTATTTTAGTTTCGAGGTTTTTGTATGGGCGTGCTTGAGCCCGTTGTGAAGATAGGCATTAGTGACTTTTGCTATAAATGATGAAATTTTTTTGGTGGTGACCTTTATAGTATTTATGGTTTCTCGAATACTTGTCGAATTTTTGGGCGGATTTTGCTTTGTCGATGGCCTTTAGCCATTGGGATGTTACTTTGAACTGTAGTCGAAGTAGGATCCCATCGTAGTTTGAACGAAGTCGAAAACATTTCGTCAATGGCCTTGTCCATTGGGATGTTGCTCCGAACTGTCGTTGATGTAGGACCCCATCATAGTTCGAATGAAGTCAAACACATTTTCATTGATGGCCTTGGCCATTGGGATGTTCATAATGTTTGGTCATATTCCCATAGGAAAATACCTGTCGACTTTTTTGATACAGGAGTTTTAATTATATTTTTGTAAGAATCACATGTCGACTTGTCATATACAATGGAGATTTGATTATATTCCTTTAAGAATCACATGTCGGCTTTGCATATACAATGGAGATTTGATTATCTATATCCAGTCCCTTCATTACTTGGTCCGGAGAATACGTCGAAAGGTAGGGTAATGAACAATACGTCGAACCTCGAGACGTCTCCCTTGCTGCCTCATTAAAAACCTCACCGGAAAACCCCGATTGGGACAAAACCCAAGTGAGGGAAAAAGAATACGACTTAGGTGGCGCCTCCCTTCAGAAGTGGAAGTATTTGAGATGAGCGACGTTCCAATTGTTTTGGAGTAGTTTTCCCTCCATTGTCTCTAACTGGAATGCCCATTTGTTTGTTGGCACCGTGATTTTATATGGTCCATCCCAATTTGTTCCTAGTTTTCCCTCGTTAGGGTCCTTCGCTGCTTGTGTTTAGCTTTAAGAACGTAATCTCCGACCTTGAGCGGTTGTACTTTGGCCTTCTTGTTGTAATACATTTTTACTTGTTGCTTTTGGGCTACCATTCTTATATGGGCCATGTCTCTTCGTTCTTCGACTTCATCCAGATCCTGTAGCCTACTTTCATCGTTGTTTGGTCCGCTCTCGCTGGAGTATCTCAAGCTAGACTCTCCGACCTCGACGGGTATAACTGTATCGGTTCCGTAGACTAGTGAATATGGTGTCACGCATGTGCTGGTTTTTGGTGTAGTGCAGTATGCCCATAGTACTTCTGGTAGTAGTTCAGGCCATAGCCCTTTGGCTTTCTCGAGCTTCTTTTTTCAAGATATTCAGTATTACCTTATTGGAAGATTCGGCTTGGCCATTACCAGCGGGTGGTATGGTATGGAGAGTATTCGTTTGATGTGCCATTTTTTGAAAAATTCAGTCATTTTCTTTTCGACGAATTAAGGTCCGTTGTCACAGCTGATTTCTTTGGGGATGCCAAAGCGGCATATTATATTTTTTCATATGAATGCGATGACCTCTTGCTCATGTATTTGAGTATATGCACCTGCTTCCACCCATTTAGAAAAATAATCAATTAAAACCAAAAGGAAACGTATCATACCTCGTCCTGCTGGGAGGGGTCCGACAATGTCCATCCCCCACTTTATAAATAGCCATGGCGAAGTGATAGAATGCAGGATTTCCCCTGCTTGGTGTATCATGGGGGCATACTTTTGACACAGTTCACACTTCCTAACATAGTCCGTAGCTTCTTTTTTCATGGTAGGCCAGTAGTATCCGGCACGAAATGAGGCATCAGACGAGGGCGCGATTTCTTGTGTGGGCACTGCAATGCCCCTTATATACCTCTTCCAGTACTCGCCTTGTTTGGTTTTGCCCAAGACATTTGGCCAGGGGTCCGTCGAACTTTCTCTTGTAGAGATTACCGTTTATGAGACTGTATCTAGCTGCTTGTATTCGAAGTTTTTTGGCTTCTTTCTTATCTTGTGGAAGCGTTCCATCCTACAAACATGTTACGAGATGGTTGTGGCAGTCCCAGGTTAGGTTTACAGAATGTACCTCAACTTGGTCTATGGCGGAATGTAGAAGGGTGACCACGTTTTCCTTGTTGATTTTTTGGTGGCGACTGCTAGCTTGGCGAGGCTGTCTGCTTCGATATTTTGCACCCTGGTTATTTTGTAGAGGCAAAATTCATTGAATTCTGGCGGCATTATGTGAATTTCTAACTGGTACTTTTGTAGTCTTTGTTCTTTGGTTTGGAAAGTCCTGGTGACTTTGTTCACTACGAGTTGAGAACCGCAATGGAGGACGAGTCGTCAAGCACCATATTTGAGGGCTAATTTCAACCCTGTAATTACAACTTCATACTCGGCCTCGTTGTTAGTCATCTCGGGGCATCGTATGGACTGGCGAATTACTTCGCCCGTAGGAATCTCGAGGACGAGTCCCAGTCCCGATCCCGATGCATTAGATGCACCATCAGTGTAGAGGACCCAAAGGTCAAAATGTGCGAAAGCGCGGAGCACCTTCTGCTCTACTTTTGGCAATATTTCGGCGCTGATATCAGCGACGAAATCGGCGAGCACTTGCGACTTAATGGCAGTCCGCGGTTAGTATATTATGTCATGCTCGCTTAATTCTATGGCCCATTTTGTCAATCTACCCGATAGTTCGGGTTTGTGTAACATGCCCCTGAGGGAAAAGGTTGTCACCACTTTTATAGGGTGACATCGAAAATATTGTCTAAGCTTTCGTGAAGGTGCGACTAGTGCCAAAGCTAGTTTCTCAAAGTTTGGATACCTTGTTTTAACATCAATTAAGGTTTTGCTAATATAGTAAAATCGGAGATTGCGTACCTTTGTTTTCACGGATCAAGACTGCACTTACCGCGACTTCGGAGACTATAAGGTATACTAGTAGTCATTCACCCGGGTGTGCCTTGACGAGTAGTGGTGGTGAGGATAGGTGTGCTTTCAGCTTTCTCAAGGCATTGACACACTCTGCATTCCACTATAATCCGTGATCTTTCCTCAGGATATTGAAGAATTTATGGCATATGTCTGATGATTATGAAATGAACCTCAATAGGGCGGCTATTCGTCCTGTTAACTTCTACACCTGCTTCTTGCTGGTTAACGTCTCCGGTATTCCTTCGATGGCTCTGATCTAATTCAGGTTGACCTCAATACCCCTTTGCAACACCAGAAAACCAAGGAATTTTCCTGAAGTTACGCCAAAGGCGCATTTTTCGGGATTTAATTTCATCCCATATTGCCTCAGAATATCGAAGGCTTCCTTTAGATGACCATTGTGATCCTCTTTATTTTGTGATTTTACTAGTATGTCATCGATGTAGAATTCCATGGTCTTACCAAGTTGTTCTTTGAACATTTTAGTGACTAATCTTTGTTACATCGCCTGTACATTCTTGAGTCCGAACGACATTACTTTGTAGCAGTACGTTCCTCGGTGAGTGATGAAAGTGGTCTTTTCTTGGTCTTCTTCGTCCATTAGAACTTGGTTCTAACCAGAGTAGGCATCCAAGAAGCTTAGTAGTTCATGTACCATCGATACATCAATGAGCTGGTCGATGTGTGGTAGCGAAAATGAATCTTTCGGGCATGCATTGTTCAGGTGTGTGAAGTCCACACACATTTGTTATTTCCCGTTCTTCTTTTTTACCATGAACACATTGGTGACCCATTGGGGATATTTCGACTCTCGGATGGAACCATTAGCGAGTAATTTATCAACCTCTTTGATGACCGCCTCATTGATGGCGGCATTAAACTTTCTCCTTATTTGTTGCAGCAGTGGGTACAGAGGATCGACATTCAGCTTGTGTGTGGCGATATCCCTCGGCATTTCTTGCATATCTGAATGGGAAAAGGCAAACAAATCGGCATTGTCAGTTAAGAACTCATGATATTTACCTGGTTTTGAGAGGTTGCATCTGATATAGGCCTTTTTTGTGCCCTCGGTGTTGTCCACTTGGACGGGGTCGAGGTCTTCTACGGTAGCCTTCCAGGCTTCTACGACATTTGGGGCTTTGATTGCCTCTATTTGTACGTCGGGTTTGATTCCCGACATGGCTGATTGCTATGCTTCTGCACTTACCCCTTGAAGTTGTTTGGTGTGTGTGCAATGCCATAGCAATCTTGGGTGGTGCGTTGCTCGCCTCAGATGCTAAATATCACCCATGGGGTAGGAAATTTGATTACTTGATAGAAACTGGATGGGATGGCTTGCATGGCATGTATCCACGGACTACCTATGATAGCGTTGTAGGTTGTTTCTTGGCTCATGACGTGAAACGTCATTTCTAGGGAGACCCTTCCTGCCAGAACGGGCAACATTATTTTTTCCGATGTCTGTTCCACTGCATTGTTAAAACCCATTAGTGTTATGCAGCGAGGTATTATCATATCCTCGAGTCTCATCTCTGAGATGACTTTGGGATGGATAATATACGCACCACTCCCATCAACCATTATTCTTTTCACATCAGTATCAGCAATACGTAAGGTGATAACTAAAGCATCATAGTGAGGGAAAGACAAACTGTTGGCATCTGACTTATCAAAGATGATACTATCTTCAAAATCATCATACCGTTAATGGGTGACTGTTCGCTTGAGTTTATGTGTGGTGGTGAATTTCACATGGTTGATTGCTGCATCGTTGCCGCCTTCGATGATCATTTGTATGATACGGGCTGGCGAGTGTGGCTTCGGTGGTCCCTGAGGTTGATCGCGTCCTCGAGCGAAGTTGGTTCATCCTCGGTTGCTCAGCAGTTCTTTTAGGTGCCCTTGGTTTAACATTCTCACTACTTCTTGCCATAGACCTATGCAGTCTTTGGTTTTGTGTCCCCTTTCCTGGTGGAATTCACACAGAATGTTCGATCTTCGGGTGCTCGGGTATGACTTCATCTTTTGCGGCCACTGCACCTTTGTACTGAGCTTTTTGAGTGCATTTATGAGCGGAAAGCATTGGAGTCATACCTTTTTCATTTTGGTGTGTCTTGGTATGTCAGGCGTGACATCTTCTTGTCGTGGTGGTGGTGGGATGGACGCCCGGATATAAGGCTGATGCCTTTCTCGATTGAACAAGGATAGTTGATCCCTCCGCTAATCGTTATAGTGCTCCTTCCTTGCTTCTTTCTGGACTGATGTTAACCATTGGGGCGGTCCATTCAATTCTTCCTCATCCACTCTTACTTCGGCACAATAGGCATTATGGATTTCTTCCCATGTAGTGGGAGGGTATTTCATGAGCCTACTCAATAATTTTTTGGTTTCTTTCGACCCGCTTCTGTTTAACCCATTCTGGAAGGATGCCACCGCCATTCCCTCCGAAGCGTTGGGTAGGCTCATTCTTACCCTGTTAAATCTGGCTAAGAAGTCTCGAAGTCCCTCGCCCATTATTTGTCTGACGGCGAAGATGTTATTTTCTCTGGCTTCCGCCTTTTTCGCTCATGCGTGGGCAGTTACGAACTTATCTGCCATTTCTTTGAATGTCGATATTGACCTCACTTGTAGTTGGGAGAACCATGTCAGTGCTCCCTCTGTCAGAGTTTTTCCGAATGTTTTCAACAGTACCGAGGGAACCTATTTTTTCGACAGATCGTTTCCTTTTACCGCGGTGACATAGTGAATCAGGTGATCCTGCGGATCCATGGTGCCATCATATATTTTCAAATATGGCGGCATTTTTAATGTTTTCGGGATAGTGTTGGGGGCTGCTCCTTCACGGGTGCTCGAAGAATCGGCCTGCATCGCATTTTGGTAGCAACTTCGGAGCGCCCAATATTTTATCGACTCTTTTGTGATGTTCTTTCATCTGATCACGGAGTATTCTCCATATCTTGCATTTTCGTTAGAATGGTCGCGATTACATCATTATCTACATCAACAACATTATGAGTGTTACCTACAATTGGAATTTTCGGCTCATCGGTGACAGCTGCGATTTTTGCGTGTATTGAGCCACCGATATTCCTTTGAGTGGGTTTGTCCAATATGTTGCACAAGGTGTTTGTCAACCATTCCTTTAATAGTTTCTTCACAGCTGGTGGTGCTTCTCTTCCTGCGGACGATGAGGTTTCCTTCTCGCGTGAGATAATCACGCTTTCATAAGGGGCGGACATGATATTTCCCTCGAGTGTAACACTTGGCATTACGCTTTCATCGTTTTCCCTTTTGGCTTCGTTGATAGAGCCTAGCAGGTTTTTCGTGATGTCTATATCGGCTTTGATCTTGTCTCTCTCTCTTTCCTGCCATTGCTGATCTTTGCGAGGTTGAGAATCGGTGTTTACTTCTTTCGGTGATCTAGGCAAAACTAAAATCTTTGCTATAGAAATCCCCACAGACGGCACCAAATTATTTGGATCAAAAGATATCACAACCTTTTTGAACAAATCAATCAATGAAAATGAAAGGGTTTATCTTAGCAAAGAACAATAATCACTTAGAATGAAAGAAGATAGGCAATGAACACACAAAAATTGTTTATTCGCATGAAGATCTGTGATTGGATGTTAGAAAAATGCCTATCGGAAAGTATTACAATTGTTGATATATCTTAGAGATGTCCCCGACCCCCATAAAAAAAAAAAAATAAGCCCCCCATTATATAGAAGGGACAAACCCCTTCAGGTCCTATAAAACATATTCCTGGGCCCCCTCCAAGGAACCCCCTTAGCACCTCGTATTGGAGTCATGTTAAGCTGTAAAGACCTCATCGTTGGTCGTACTCGTCTGTGGTCGTGGTTATACAAATTTGGACCCATACAGGTAGGTGCTTTGAATTCCATTGAGATGTAATTTTCATTTTTCTTTAGCAAAACTGTATATTTTATATTAGTACTATGGCGGAATTAAAATATTATAGATATTATTTGTGTCACTTAGGATACACTGACTCCCTAGTGATGCTAATGCATTACAAACATCAGTAGTTAGATGCTTTACAAAAACATATTGTTCCTTCTTGTCTTTGATTACATAGGATACAACACAAGAAGAGGATTGCACAAAATATCTTTTTGTCCTTGTCTGCTCGTCATGCATCTTTGCTAGCTGATGGGCCACTTCATTTCCTTGCCGGAACACGTGCCTGAGGATCACTTCCTTCCCTTGGTAGATTAACAACCTGCAAGTATTAATAATATTAGTATACATTTGATTGCCTTGGTAAATGGATTGTATTACCTCAGTGGAGTCTGATTCCACTTCCAGCGAGAACAAATTCCATTTTTGAGCAATTTGTAGTCCTTCCAGTAGAGCCATTAGTTTTGCTTCCAATGAGTCATTTATATGAGTGCATTTTGTAAATCCTACTATCCAATTCCCATTGGAGTTCCTGAATACGCCTCCCAGGACACTCTTTTGTTTTACTTTGTAGCTAGTATCAACATTTAATTTATACCAACCTTTTTGGGGTTTAAACCATTTTATGTTGATTGCTATTTTTTTTTGAGAGGGTAGTGATGACTCCCGGTTAGCAGCTTGTATTCTATGGCCCTTTGCATGGTGAATTCAATATTGATTGGGTTGGAAGTATTGTTTTGAGTATTATTATTTCTATTAATCCAAATGTTCCATAGAAGGAAAGGGAAAAGAGCATTATAGTTGATACAACTATGGTGTAAATCGAGATTAAAGTCTCTTACTTTATCAAGCCAATTTGTTTGGGGTAGATTACAATATTTTGACCATCCCATGTTATTTCAATAGGCACTAGTTGCTTTGCAATCAAAGAAAATATGCTCAATAGATTCTTCTTTTGTCTTGCATATTGGACACATGGGGTCTGTGTTGATCCATATATGTGCTAGGTATGCTCTACATGGAAGTCTATTGTGGAGGCATTGCCATAAGAAGAAGCAGATTTTTCTTGGACAATTTAATTTCCAAATCCAATCAAACTCGATATCACTATTGTTAGGTGATTCAATTAAGTCATAACAAAATTTTATAGTGAAAACACTCTTTGTATTTCTTGACCAAATGGGTGTGTCATACCGCGCAGCCCTAGTACGAATATTAAACTTATGAAGATTTCCTTTAATATCCTCAAGTATTTCTATTGATAAAATATCAAGGTTCCAATCGTGATTACTATAGATGTCTTTAATTTTTAGAGAAAGATCATCGAAAGAGAGAGGACCCTCTACTGTGCTTCTAAAAATTTTAATGTTAGGAATCCAGCTTGTATTCCAAATATCTTTGTTGGAATTCAGATGGGGTGACCAAATGATACCTCTATTGCAATATTCCCAACCTTTCAAAATGCTCTTCTAGACAAACAAATGGTGATTTTTGGCTTTGCTAGTACCATAGGAGGTGATAATTAGATTTTCCAACGGAGTAGTTGTGTTAGTGAGCAATCTCCAGGCTAAGCTTGTTAGGGTAGTGAGACTTTTTATACTAGCATTTTTTATACCCGACCCCCTATTGGACTTATGTTGGCAAACTATAGACCATTTGACTAAATGGAGTTTTTTCTTCTCCGTTGTAGAACCCCATATAAAGTCTCTTTGGATTTTGTCTATGTTCTTTAGTATTTTTTTTTGGTAGTAAGGTGTATTGCATGTAGTGATTAGGAATTAAATTTAGGCATGCTTAAGCTAGGGTGGTTCTTCCTGCTATATTGATAAACTTTATTTTTCAGTTTGCCAATCTAGCCCGCATCTTGTCTATGATGAAATGGTAATCTTTAGGTCTTGGGTTATTTTCTAAAATTGGGAATCCTAGATAAGTTCCAAAGGAGTTGCCTTTTTTAAGACCCAAGGTGTTTGTGATGTCCTTAACAGTGCTAAGATGACAATTATTAGAGAAGATAATTTTTGACTTGGTAGTATTAATACTTTGACCTGATAAGTTACAAAAATTATTTAGAAAACTTTTCATGGCTTGGCAAGATTTATCATTAGCCTTAGCCATCAATATTAGGTCATCTGTGAAAAATAAGTGAGAGAATTTTGGACTATTCCTTCCTATAGTAATAGGATCCCAATTGTTTATATCTACTTGGTGGTTTATAAATCTAGAGAACATTTTCATATAAAGAATAAAGATATATGGAGATATAGGGTCTTCTTGCCTAATTCCCCGGCTAAGTTCAATGAAGTTTGTGATTGAACCATTGACTAGAACTCCTATTGAACTAGTGGAGATGTAATTTAGTATGAGTTTGGTAAATTTTGGGGGGAAATTAAAATGTCTAAGGGTACGATAGATAAAATACCATTCTAGGCGATCGAAAGCTTTTTCAAGTCGATCTTTAGGATCATTTTAACCCTTTTCCCTTTTAATTTTTTTAAAGTTAGTAATTAATTCTTGAATTATAATGGCATTATCGGAGGCTCTTCTATGTTTTATAAAACTTGTTTGGAAGCGGCTGATAATTTGTTCCAAGAAGGGCTTAAGATGATTTGCAAGAATTTTTGTGACCGTCTTGTACAAAGTATTTCAAAGACTGATTGGCCTAAAGTTTTTTATATTGTTTGCATTGGGGAACTTCGGGATTAGACAAAGATATGTTTTGTTAATGTCATGAGGGATTTGCTGGGTGTTGAAGATATCATGACAAAGCTTTTGCACTGAATTTCCAATAATATGCCAATATTTTTGAAAAAATAAAGGGAGTAGGCCATCCGGCCCATGCGCTTTAAAGGGTTTGAAAGAGAAGACTGCTCTCTTAATTTCACTATCTAATTAGGGATTATCTAATATTGATAAATCCACCTTATGACAACTATAGGGGCTTGTTTTAATGTTATGCCAATTTGTATTCAAGTGCGAGGTTGTGAACGTGCCTCTAAAGTAGCTACAAGCATGCGACATGATCAAATATTGATTATTTAGCCAAATTCTAGCCTCATCCTTAAAGTAGGTAATTTTATTTCTTCTCCTCCTATTTAAAGCCGAAATATGGAAGAATTTTGTATTTGCATCGTCCCCTTAACTTCCAATAATCCTCCTCAATCCTAAGGATGTCATTGTAATACTTTTAGAGATTGACCTCGAGTATGTGAAGGAAATCACTAGTTGTATAATTTCTAGAATTTTGGATCCCCTAAAGTCTTGCTAGGATTTTCCTTCTTTTGCTAAAAATATCCCCAAAAGTTTCATCCTTCCATGACTTTATACTATTTGTAAAATTATTGCTCGCGCTACAGTAGTCCAGGCCATACCAATTTTATTTTAACAAGATTTTGAAAGTCCGGGTATCTACACCAAAAAGACTCTAAACAAAAGGGTTATTTATACTCCCGCCTGCCTCTAGGAATTAGTTCTATTAGAAGTGGATTATGGTCTGAATAAGTCTAAGGAAGGTGAATTATTGAGCAATTAGCGAATAATTCAAGCCACTCCTCATTTTCTAAGATTTTATCTAAATGTTACATTATAAGACCCTTATTCTTTTTCCTATGATTAGACCACGTAAATTTACAACCCTTATAGCCAATGTCAGTGAGGTTACAAGTATTAGTTTTTGACCCAAGGTACTTTGCCCTGTTACAGTTTAATGGTCTCCCCTCAAATTTTTCATTTGATTCCATAATGTCATTGAAGTCTCCTCCTACCATCCAGGGGCCTTTGTAATTTCTGTAAATATTTTCTAAGTTTTCCCACATTATGCTAAGGAATATTCATTATGTACAACACTGCGTAAAAATGGGTACCCTATTAGTGCCGTCGAACACTTTGTTTTTCTACATAACAAAGTGAAAGTGGCTGGTTTTGGAGCTTCATTGTTAGTAAAAATGGCGTTTGGGTAAATAAATTGCATAAACTTGGAAAAATTTGCAGAAACTCCTGCATAATATACTGAAATTTCACTTGTAAAAGTTTGAAATACAGCATATTGTGCTGGAGATTTTGTATCACCTTCATCCATAGTTGCAAAATGAAAGAAGAAGAAGCGAAGAAGAAACTTAGGATTTTTAGGGGTGCTTTTATCTTGGTATTACTTCGGCATAAAAAAAAAGTGGCTAAATTTCAATTTATTTAAAAATTGTAACTTATTTTTAATTACCAATTCTAAAATTGGCTATTTGTGAATTTATTTAGCAGATATAAGTACAAATGCAAACTTTTGATATACAAATTATCAAGAAGAAAAAAAAAGGAGAATAATATATAAGGAGGATTTTTACAAGCAAAATACGTGGATGAGTTTGTTGGTGAGTAAGGACTAGTGAATCACTAAGGGCTCGTTTGCTTTGAAGACAAATTATGTTGGGATGAGTTATGATGGGATTAGTTATATTGAAATTAATTATACTGGTATTATTTTTTTGTTAACTGTTTGGTATGTTGTATTAATCCTGCTATTATCAATTTTACTGCTTTATCCTAGGATTACTATTCCACCTTCACGCATGTATAAATTATCGTCGTACTATTTTTAATCTTGGGATAACTTATCTCAGCATTAGTAACCAAATAATTAATAAAGTGGTACTAAATTTCTAATTCAGGATTATTTTTACTTACCATCATACCAAATGACTCCTAATAGGTTAGAAGAACTCTACTTTTTACGGTGATACTGCTGAATATAGTGCAGTTTCAAGCAGCGCGACATAACTTACATTGTTGAATTCCACTTTATATGAAGCCTTGTTCTTCTCTAGATGAACTGTTAGCTGTTTTAATTTAGAGATAATTGTACATAAGTACAGCCCACACGCCACACACATATATTGCAACCAAGTGATCCAATTATAACTTTGTAAATTTGTAGCCCAAAAGATAATAGGTCCAAGTTTAAAAATATAATTTTTTCCACATAATCAGCTATTTTTTTTCACCCAAAGGTAGTAGAAAATGCAAAGCAACAACTCTAGTGATCAGAAGATGGATTCGTTGGATTCGTTGCCATTACCGGACATATGATATTGTTAGTAATCCCGATCTATATAAAATTGTAAATAGAAACGAGTGGGAATCCTATTATTGAAAGGTGTAATTCCTCTAACGGAAGAGTGTCCAAAAGCAACAAGAATTATATAGAGAAAGAATCATATTTTTGAACTGAAGATGAGATGTTCTTCCACTATTACTATAGGGGAGAAGGTGAGAGGCCAGTGAGGGAAGAAGGAAGAAGATTGAGCTATGAGTTGAATTCAAAAAGAAAAGGAAGGGAAAGAAAGGTAAGGAAATAGCAAAATCGACGATAAGACGCCGACTTTTTTTCTTCTGTTTCTTCTTTTATTTTTTCACTAGATTTTTTTTCGTTTTCTTTTTTCATAGGTATTTTTAGCAGAAGTTAATGTTCTTAGCATTTAATTTGGAATGCTAAAGTAACTATAATATTTAACTGATTATATATACGTTATCCATGATATGTGTGTCTTATTTAAGCAAAATTTTCCCTCCCAATTAATGGGAGACAAAGAAAAAACCTAATATTCCAATATTTTCTAGTCTTAGAATTTTAATTATCAAAAGATCTCCCTAAAACTAGCTAGATGACAAATAATATTTTCAGATATGCTATCAAACGATTTAAGCCTTTGGCCTTTTAACAAAGATGATAAAAAAAATTAAGAATGGGAAGACTCTTTTGGATAGCAGCAATTTGAGCATAAATAAACTTTTAACATGATAATTAAAAATATCAACTTTCTTTTTAATGCTTTTATAGTTTTTATTTTGTCAAAGTTTTGACAGGAAAAGAAGATTATTTGTACACACAAATTAAGAAAGTTGTATCAGAAGAAGAAGTAGTTACTCAATTATTTAATGTTCATTTGTTCACATGAAGTTTCATATTGTAATAGAAATTAGTGAAGTTGTAACGATCCGACTGGTCATTTTGAAAAATCAAGCTCCATTCGGCGGCTAAGGTCTGGAATAGCTTCATAAAATGAGTATCGACTTGCGTGCATAGTTGAATTCAGTTAACGGATGATTCAGAATTGAATTGAGAGAAGGAATCTAGTATTGGAAGAGCGATGAGAATTTGACCGGAATTGGACTTTGGAGTAAACGGCTCCGGAATGGGTTTTAGATGATCTTAACAGCTTCATATGATGATTTTGGACTTAGGCGCGTCTGAATTTGGATTTGGAGGTATGTAGAGTAATTTAAGGCAAATCGGCGAAAGTTGGAAAAGTTGAAGTTTGTAAAATGGAAAAGTTTGACCCACAGTTAACTTTTGTGCTAATGGGGTCGGAACGCAATTCCAAGAGCTGGAACAGCTCCGTCTTGTCATTTATGACTTGTCTGCAAAATTTGGCATCATTCCGGATTTATTTGATTGGTTTCGGCACGAGTTTTTAAAGTTGAATGATTTGGAAGTTCATGGTTTGATTCATTCCACGATTTGCATTTTTGGTGTTGTTTGATATGATTTGTGACCTCGAGCGAGTCCGTTTTAGGTTATAGAACTTGTTTGTGTATTTAGGCGGGATTCCGGGGGCCTCGGGCGTGTTTCAGATAAGTTTCGGATGTTTTGCATAGTTTTGAGCATGTCTAATATTTGGTGTTTTCGCACCTGCAAACTTGGAGCACAGGTGCGGCTCCGCTTCTGCGTGAGCCTGGCCACTTCTGCAGTCATAAAGGCTTGGGATCTTGCTCGCTTCTGCGGAGGCTGGCACGTAGGTGCAAAGGCCACTTCTGCGGTCTAGCTATCGGACCTGCGGTGAAATCTTACTCCTGCGATTCCCCTTTTCGCTTCTGTGGTGTCGTTGATGTGGCTGTATATCTGCAGATGCGGTCCATGGCCTAGTTAGCTAAGTTCGCAGATGCGGACTCTCTCTCGCAAATGCGGTCCCGCAGATGCGCTTTCTTGGCCGCAGATATGAAAGTCCTGGCAGAATCATATAAGTTGAGGGTTTGGCCATTTCTTCATATTTTTTTAGCTTTAAACTTCGGATTTGGTAGCTTCTTTTGGGGGTTTTCAAGCTAATCAATTGGGTAAGTATTTTTCACCTAGAATCTAACGTATTCCATGATTTTATCTTCATTTTCATCATTTAATTTGTGTTTTGAGTTGAGAAAAACGTTGGTTTTTGAAGAAAGTTTTCAAAATAAAAAATCATGATTTGGGGGAACAATTGGTATTGGAATTTGATAAATTTGTATGGTTGAACTCGCATTGAAATGAGTATTCAGTTTTTATAAAATTTGTCCGAGGTGCGGGCCTAGGAGTCGACTTTTGGGCCAATTTTTGGATTTTGTTAAAGATTGATACTTTATGATCCGGAATAGTTTCTTATGTATTTTATTTGTGCCTTGAAGTTATTGGTTGGATTTGAGCCACCCGGAGGTCTTTTCACCTGAGAAGTGCATTTTAGAATATCAGTGAGTCGTCCTTGAGGTAAGTATCTTGCATAACCTTGTGTTGGGGACATCCCCTTAGAATTTGAGTCTTTTATGTTGATTGTAGTTCGTGTACGCGAGGTGATGAGTGCGTACTCAAACTTATTTTTAGGAAATTAGCCTTCTTAGGTCCTTATATTCACTATGTATGAATGTATGCGGTGAAATCAGAGGGTCTAATTTCTTGCTATCAAGTCACTTCAGAAGAATGCCTCGAGACCCCGAGGACACAAGGCCACGATCGAGATCCCCCATCGGGGATCGTTGAGGCCCGACTTAAAGAGGATATAGATCGAGGCTAGAGTAAAATGAGGAATTCCCAAGGCACGCGGCCAAATCTGACAAAGCCGACCTATCCAGAGCTTGCATCAAGACGTTGCGTCTAGCTGTCCCGTCTCCATGCCTTTATAGTTAATATATTTTGTACTTTGACAGGATTCCCCTCCTATATAAAGGGGATCCTAACCATTTGTAAAGGGGTTGTTGTTGCTCCAACTACTCTTCTACATAAGATCAATAACATCTCTCTCTTTTCTCTCTAACTTGTTCACTTGAGACTACTGCTTTCATTTTTTGCTTTCATACTAGTTCTCATTTATCGCTTATTATTGGCCATAAAGATCCTCCACTAATTATATTCTAACTATTATCCTTTCCCATCTACCCCCGATAGCTCGAGCCCGAGCCTAGGCATCAACCTCGAGGCCAGTCCGAGGCCCGAACAACAAGCTCCCCTGGTTTAATCATAACCCCGTTTTAGTTCATTTTTTGTCCTTTAACTTCATATATCCAGCATCAATTGCTCTAACAACTAGCATAAAAATAGATCACATATTTTTAGAGTCCTATCAACAAATTTAATTGTCGTTACTATTTTCACGGTAAACAGTTTGGCGCCCGCCGTGGGCTAAAAATAATAGTTATTATTTTCTTGCTGGTTTCATTACACAACGCAAGTTATCTTTCACACTTTTTTTGTCCAAAATCTTCGATTTCAGGTAGAAATGTCTGGTTCGGTGAACAGAGGTGAGAACGACAACCTATAAAACCACAGGGAAAACGGGATGGCCGTTCCAGTTATCGGTGCGTCAACACAGAACCTCGATAATGCGCCAGGACCGATTCCAGCGGATGCGGATTCGCAGGACGCACTGCAGGTCGATGAAACCTTGCGCACCGATAGGAGCATACAACATGGAGACCAACAGGAAGCCCAAAAAACTCCATCTCGGGAAGAACATGACGTTAGTCTTCATGTTATTTTTAAAATGTTGCAGGCACAACAATTGGCTATCACTCAGCTGCAAAGCCACCCGAAGACTCCTAGCATGATAGGGCCGGGAACTACTCCTCCGGCCGAACAGGCACCGGAGAGATCGAGCAATAACAGATCGGTAACCGATCCTGCCATCGCAAAAATGCTCAAGGATCTCACAAAAAGGATCGACTTAGGGGAGTAAATGATAGAGGCTAACGACAAGAAGGTTGAAACCTACAACTTCAGGGTCGACCAAATCCCAGGCGCGCACCCGATCCTGAAAGGTGTAGATTCGAAAAAGTTTGTGCAGCGGCCGTTCCCGGCGGAAGCGGCCCCAAAACCCATTCCAAAGAAGTTCAAAATATTAGAACTCCCAAAACTCAACGGGACCTCAAATCCCAACGACCACGTCACTGCCTATACATGAATGGCAAGGGACAATGACGTAAAAGACGATAAAGTCGAGTCCGTCTTATCGAAGAAGTTTGGAGAAAAACTCTCGAATGGGAACCTGATGCGGCGTCACAACCTATCTCCCGACTTCGTAGATTTATCTGCCATGATAGCAGATTCCTTCGTAAAGGCACGCGCTGACGCCATCAAAGTAGCAGCAAGGAAGTCCGACATATTTAAGATTAAGCAAAGGGAGAAGATGATAATGCGAGAATTCGTACCTCATTTCCAAACGAAAAGAACGGAACTAACCCCCGTCCCCGACGACTAGGCGATGTAGGCCTTCACTCAAGGCCTGAATGAACGAAGCTCGATGGCTTCAGAAAAGTCAAAACATAACTTGATCGAGTATCCATCTACGACTTGGTCGAGCGTCCACAACCAGTACCAATCGAAAACCAGGATCAACGACGATCAGTCGGGAGCCCCCTCGGGCTCAGTATGCCTAAGCAGGCCCCTAGAAAGGGAACCGAAACCAAACGAAGAAAGATACCAGTCGTACACCCAAGATAGGAGGAATGCCCCAAAGCGCAAACTACCTTGCAACGGTCGGAGAACAGGTCGACGACAATATCCTTGGGGGATCATCAATGGAGCCGAGTTCAACGGAGATATGAAGTCAACGGCAACACCTCGCCTGTTAGTACAACTTCAACATCGCTATATCGGACATCGGGTTCACGGTCAGCGAAATCAGGGACACTGAATGGCCCAGGCTTATTCAGTCGGATCCTTCCCGGAAGAATCACGATTCGGTATACGAACTTTATAATATGCGCAGCCATAGAACCAAAGATCGCCGCCAGCTCAGAAAAGAAACGGCCAAGCTACCCAATAAAAGTCATCGTCAAGAATTTTTGAGCAGTCGAGCTCAAGTTCAATCCCGAGAAAGAAAGGAAGCCAAGAAGAGCGAATCAAATTGGCCACGACACTTATCATGATGTTGGAAGGGCCTCAACTCTCTCCAGGAACTTGTGGAGAGGAGGACGAAAATATCTAGCACCTGAGAAAAATGAACTCGGGGACACATACCCGAAGATTCCCTCGCGTTCGGCGAAGAAGTCCCCGTAACCTCGCCCCAACCTTACAACAACGCACTAGTAACCTTCTTTCTCATTCCTTCATTTCATATAAAATATGTGCTCGTAAATTTAGGTGGCTTGACTAATGTTATCGGATCAAGGGAGATAGAGCAGCTCGGACTACCGGCCAAATCGTGCCCGCCTCTCAAATCCTTGACATATCCAACATGGCGGCCGAAACAATGAAATGGAGACCATTCTCTCAGCCAGCATGGCCCGCGCAAGACCAGAATTCCAAATCCCATGTCATCAAAGGAGACACGAGGTATAAACGTCTTACTCGGATGGCTGCGGACACACCGCATGAAAATGGTACCTTCCGCTCTTCTCCAAATGATGAAACCCGCAATGAAGGATAGAATTAAAACCATCTGCTGGGAACAACATGCAGCAAGGAAAACGTTCGCGTTATAGAATGCAATGCAGGCACCAATATCTCCACTCTCGAAAGAGTCAAGGGGTAATCAAACCATGCCTTCGGCTAAGCCCGATTAAACATAGCGGAGAACCATACCGAGTCCTCGTTCCAAACCATAAGGATACACCAGACCACAGAACATTGCCTGCGCACCTCACAATAAGGTAAGGCCGTCTTCCCCTTTCATTATTTTGCACTAACCCATGTGCAGATACCCGATCGGGGCGGTCGAAAGTACTAACCCAACCCAAAGATCTCAAAAGCCTTAATGGCATCTATTGCACTATTTTCCCTTCGGCCGAGCTTTTGTCCCAAAGAAGGGTTCACCGGCACGATTCTTAACGACCATGCGCTAACCAAGGAGGACCCAACAAGCTTACAAGACCTATTTTGCAATCAACCCCGAACACCGGAGCGCATCCCATTGAGAGGTCACCCACTCGAAGGAAACGGGGAACGACAGGCTAAGTTTCAATTAAGAAAATGATGTACCGGGCCAAACGATCGAGTGAACCATGTCCGCATAAGCCGGGGCTCACGATAACAAAACAACATGTACTTATGCTAAGCAATCAAAGAATATCTTTTGCCAAAGCACCTCGTATTCTAAAGCAAATTCAACATTTTCACAACAAGGATTCCTCCACCGATAACGCCCCAAAATACTCGGAGATTGGCGTCAATAATTCGGCACTCGCATGGCCTTAGGGTCGGAACTCCACACTCATAAGCATCTCCAAAAAGAAAAATTGTCCTTAACACTCGGAGACTGGCATCACAAACTCGGGAAGCGCATGACCCTAGGGTCGGAAGCTCCAAGGTCGTAAAAGCCTTCAATAAGGCAATTCTAAACTCGCGAGTAATAGCCTCCGAGCCTGAATAAACTCGATGACTCGGAGACTGTCACCAATCGCCATTCATTGAAAACCCGAGGCCATAAGACCCCTAGCGGGCAAGCTCGGTCTGGCAAAGTCAATTCAGTACAACAACAAAACTGTAAGACCTCAACAGGCATGACCAAACTGTAATACCTCAACAGGCATGGCAAAACTGTAAGACCTCAACAGGCATGGAAATTTTGTAAGACCTTATTACAGGCATAAACTCAATCCCCAAGTTTAGGCGATACGTCTCATTTGTAAGACACTCGAAAGGGCATACGCTCGATATAGACGCCTAAACTACTACACTTGGGATCTAAGTCTACGGCCAAACACAAATGACTATGGTCATACGGCTGCACCAGCTAAATTAACGCGACTCAAGAATGACCGACCGTCACTATAAAGTCACAGGCTATTATTTCGAATCTAATTTGAAAAGAATCGGTTCAACAGGCTACCCTCGACAGGAAAAAAGAGCTTCAGCCACAGCTCCAAATCACAAGGCTTCGAGCTACTCAGCCTACAAGCTAACCCTTACGAGGTGCTCGAATATCGCCACTAACGACTAGAAATCGAGGTTCTTCGCGAACCGACAACGGGTCAGGCAAAATCATTACAAAAATCCTTAACAATAACAAAACCTACATATGCCTAAGGGCAAAGCATAATAGCCATTGTCGCCAGCCTAACAAGCCTCAGGGTCACATACAAAAGCATAAGAGCCAATATCGCCAGCTTAAAATCTAAAAGCTTGAGGGTCAAAATGAGCTCGAGTCATAACCCGATTCGAAAACCAGACCCAAACTAGTTAACTATATATGCCTAAGGGCAAGGCATAAGAGCCATTATCACCAGCCTATGCAAATACAGAAGCTTGAGGGTCGAATGAGCTCAAGTCGAAGACTCAGAGACTAAACCCAAAATAGTTGAGCAAGCGCGTAAGAGGCCCCGAGCCAGCCTAAACAAACCCCAGATACATATCACGAATCTAAGGATTCTCATCATCTCGGAAATTAGCCCACCTAGTCAGAATCAAAGCAAAGAAAGGTACATTAAAAATAAAGCTTCAAACTTTCTTTTTTTTACATACAAAAGAAGGTGCATTCTCCATCTACAAACGCTCTGAAGATATCACACATGAAATGGAAAAATCTATGCCCCATCCCTGAGGGCTACGGCCTATCAACCTCATCTTCACTCTCTTCGACATCGGACAAAAGTAACCAATCTCTACGCTCGTCCTCCCTCGCTCGCGCCAGCTCTTTCGGGAGAACAAAACCCCTGGCGCCGATCTCCTCAAGTACCCTTCTTCGGGACTTGCAACGAATATATTCTTTGGTCCTCTCCTGACGATCAAGGACCCTCTTCAACTCGTCTTAGGCACCAGTCGCATCCCTCAAATAAATCACCATCTCCTAATCAACCTTGGTCCGGCCCAATGCAGCTTCAGTCCGAGCATCACGATCTCGACCCTGACCTTCGAAAGTTCGGACTCAAGCTTCGTGATCACATCTGCTTGAACTAAAGCATTGTCACGGGCTAAGCAGAGTTGAACCTCAAAGGCAGGAACTCTAGCCAAGGCACGTTTTTCCTCTGAAGCTTGAACCTGTGCCCGAGCTCTTAGCTCGACACAATCATTCCTGATACGGTCGGCTTCACCCTTGAGGTGTTCTAGGGCCTCCATCTTTTTCTGCAACTGTGATAGGCAAAAAGTTAACCTAAAAGGTTAAAAAGCAGAATGCATACTCAACCAGGATGGGAAGTTACTTGCTCTGTGAAATAACTCTCGTAGTTCGGGCTTGGGTACGCCTCATGTTGCCAGTATGCCAACTCAACTTCCTTCTCCTCGCAAAGGAGCCTTAGGGATCTACAATCATCCAGAGCTTTTCGGAAACTAGTTTCATGACGGAGCATCTCAGACCTAAGCCTGCTAAAGGCCTGCAGACAAAAAACTAAATAAGAAAGGAAAGGCACGGAGTTCGAAAGACCTACAATGAAGCTGTAAAGCCCCATAAAAATCTTGTGCTCAAAACCTAGCAGCTCGTAGTGCCAAGATCCGAATATATGTTAGGAATGTGAGCCGCAGTTCAGACCCTTTTTACTAATTTTGCACTTAAAAATCAAGAATCAGAATTTTCCAGAAAATTTCCATTATGTGGTCCAGAATGCGGTCGCAGATCAAGTATGCGGACCGCATTTCTGCCGTAGAGTGAAGCAGAAGATTGCCAAAATTGATGTTGAAAATGTGGTCATATATGCGACCGCATAATCAATATGCGGACTGCATAATCGTCGCATAAATTCCTCAAGGATTTGTGGAGGTCAATTTTGCGGTGCAAAATGCGAACGCATAACAGGAATGCGGACCGCATTCCTGTCGCAGACCCTTCAGAGTTTTGGGTGCATTTCTGTGGTCCAATCTGCGGACCGCATTTCAATTCTGCGATCGCAGAATGCAACCGCAGATCTTGCTCGGCTCCTATTTTTCTAAATTTTAAAACCCGACCCCTTTTTAATAAAGCACCCGAACCCCTCATTTTAACGATCTTTCTGAGCAAAATAAGAGAGAGGGAAGAAAGGGTCTTGAGAGAGAAAGTCATCTTCTCCAAAATTTGGTTCTTCAAAACCATCTGGGCCGGGAAATTTCAAGCTTATCTTCATACCCCTTTTTCTTACAGGTAAAATCCCTAACCCTTCTCATTGAATTTCTTGTTTAAACTAGGGGGAGTCTCATGCATTGGTTCTTGAAAATAATGGTTGAAATCATACATGCATATCTATTAAAACCTAAAATCTAGTAGGAGTAATTAGGTGAGAGTGAAGACTTGTGCAAGGAAGGGGTTAATAACCTAAATAAGTTTAAGTAGCAATTGTGAAATTTAATTCTAAGTTATGTGTATTAATTTGTGCACTATATTGACGCTGCTAGATTTTTGGTGAATTGGAAGTAGAAATTAGAAAGGAACTCAGCTCCAGGTATGTATGGTTAACTTTGATCTTTGTAGAATCGCCTTGTTTGGTGTACGAATGTTTGGTATGTGACGTCTACGTGGCTTATTCATGAAAATTATTGTGATTCGTATAATTGTGATTGTTGTGGAATTCCTATGATTGGTTCGATTGAGTGTGGTGGTAAGAGTTGAGAAATAAATGATGAAAGAAAATCGTGAATGATGCAACTGGAATAACTGTGATAACCACATCTATGGCTTATTGTAGGCAATTGTCGTTGTAATTTAAAGCACATGTGTGTTGTCGGATGTGAAGGAAAATAGTATTGAAAGGTTATGGTAATACTTGTAAATGGTTGTTGTTATTTCTTAAAAAGTGTTGTTGTGGATCCTTGTGAATTATTGATTGTTGTTGTGTTGTTTGTGGATTGTGACTATACGGTGGGATCGGGTTACGCGCCGTAACATGAAGTTATAAGGTGTGGATTGTGGTGATAAGGGTGGCCGAGGTAATAAGGGTAGAAAAGTGATCGAAATCACTGTTGAAATAAATATTTGAGTAAATTGTGAATCATTGGTGTGAAACTGTGGAAGGTGGAAAATAGGAGAGATTGAAAACTTGTTTGGCTTGATTGTTCCTTTCTTGTGCATTTGATTGTTGTTTCTATTACTGTTACCTTCTTGTATATGGCTTGAGTTTACTTGGAGCAAGTTTGTTCATACATACCAGTACAATTCAAGTGTACTGACGTCCCTTTTGCCGGGGGCACTACATTCGTGTTATGATTGTAGGTGGATCCATAGCAGGTACTCCAGTCCACCGACCGTAGCTCTTCATCCCTTCCCATCAACTATATCGGTGAGCCCCCTTTCCTTTCGGGGCTCGGCGTGGCTCATGCCGCTTCTGTTTTGGGTTCTTATTTTGATATTTGTATAAGTTATAGCCGGAGCCTTATTACCGGCAAGTACTATATCATCCCTTTTTCATGTTTAGAGGCTCCGTAGACAGTAAATGTGGGTTGCTAACTTATGTAAATATGTATTTTGTATATTGGGCGATGGAAGTTATAAACCTCATTAAGTGACTATGTATGTTTTTTAAAAATGGTGTTTTAATTATAAGTGACTATTTCTTGTGATCAATGGATAATGAAAATACGGGATACGTGTGGGATAGGAAAGGCACCCAGGTCCGCTTGACTGGGGATACCCGGTCGAGCGCCGGTCATGTCCCACGAATTTGGGGCATGACAGAAGCTCACCGCAAAATGAAGACGAAAGACTTCCTCATATGCCGAGCGCACATCTGTTGGTCCAGTCCCCTTAGACCTGGAAGGATCGACCCCGGTCGAGGCACGATCACTCTGAGGGGCCGTCTTTCAAGAACTAGAAACTTCGAGTGCAACAGGCTTGGGCGCTATCTCCACCTCAAAGGCCCGGCCTCGCTTTGCCTTGTCATGATCGCCATCGCCATGTGAGTACACGCCTCACTTATTATTTTCACCCTTCAGCTCGGAAGTTGGAAATACCTTCCCCTCTCCGGAGGAGCACGGCCTCACCTTTGGAGGCTCTATGATACCTACGATAGTAAGATTGATATGTGAAAAGGGAAAGAATGTCTCCCTAAATGAGCAAAGGACAAGGAAGAAGCAGTATACGCACACACCATGAAGTTTCGCCTCCCATATACCTCAGTACATAGCTCGCCACCTACGCTCGTCGCAAGTCGAGTGGATCACCAACTTTCGGACCCAATCAGGCAGGTTAGGAATATCGCCCGGCACCCATGAAGTTGCTGCAGAAAAGAAGGAAACACAGTTACAGAACCAGCTTTCACCATGAGAAAAATCAAGAAAGCACGGTACGCTGCACTCATGCGTGTAATTCCGTTCCTCGGAGAATGGCATAAGCTCCACGGGGATAACATCAGCCGTTCGGACCCGGACGAACCAACTAACCTACTCTCGATCTCTATCTTCCTCATCATCAACAACAAAGGGTGTAGATGAACGACACCACAAGGTTAGCAGACCTCGATTATGAAAGGACCGGTGCAGCCTGACAAGGTGATCGAGCGTGAATTCAAGCCCTGCTTTCTCCGCAAAAAACCTCATCTAAGGTAACCCAATACTTCAAACAAAAATCAAGCACGACCCTATCAAGGGGGCCCAGTGTGAAGGTATACGTGTACACATTCAGGAATCCGTTGTCATGTTCCGCGATACCCTCATCCGGAGGAAGCACCTGTAGCACTATCTTCTTCCCCCATGCGCAATCTCTCCTCACTAACTCGAGATGCTCATCTTTTATCAAAGACGTAGCCTTCAAGATAAACTCTCGCTGATTTTGAGCATTAGGAGTGCAACTTTCCCCTCTCTGCTGGACAGACCCCGGAGTTGAAGTCATGGTTATGGCAAGACTTACAAACTGAAGCAGGAACCTACACAAGCACGTTGGTGCCAAGGTAATGCCGAAACGGGAAGATAGCTATCTAAAATAGTGGGATCTCCCAAGAAGCCAAAGCGACCCCATATATATGTGAGGAAATAACAACGGTTCGTCTACCCAAGTTACGCCCCGGGAGGCCGATGACTTCAATGCCAATCCCAAGGTGGTACCCAACCTCAAGGGCCTCCATCAACAAGAATTTAGGCTTCAAGGAGCCAACATCATCATCTCCAGTCCCGAGGTGGTACCCGACCTCAAGGACCTCCATCAGCAAGAAGTTAGGCCTCAAGAAGCCAACAACATCATCTCCAATCCCGAGGTGGTACTCGACCTCGAGGACCTCTATCAGCAAGAAGTTAGGCTTCAAGGAGCCAACAGTATCATCTCTAGTCCTAAGGTGGTACCCGACCTCGAGGACCTCCATCAATAAGAAGTTAGGCATCAATGAGCCAACGACATCATTGCCAGTCCTGACGTGGTACCCGACCTCGAGGACCCCCATCAGAAAGAAGTCAGGTTTCGGAAAACCTTCAGCGCCATTATAGAGCTCAAGGCAGTACCCGATCCCGTAGTTTTCCTATCAAAAGAGAAAAAGAAGCACTTCGAGTTCCGCCCACGAGGTCTCAAGACATCGCCTAAATATAGGCAACCCCTCAATAGAGGCTTACCTACATCACTTTAAAAGATTATCTACATCAAGTTCAAAGTAAATCTCCAGGTACCCGAAGCTGACCTTCACTCAGGATACCGCTCTCGAAAATTCAAAACTCGATATACTATCTCCATACAACTCGAGAGTCCCAACGGCCTGAATCCATTGGACCTATTTAGGCTTGGTCTGAGGCATGACGAGGGGCTTGAAAAGGAGCCATTTCAATCGTCCAAATACCGGAAAGAATGCTCGCACCCCAGTTAGATATCAGCAATCTTCAACAAAGGAAAATATTCAAAATCCTCGAAGTGCACAAGAATATATAATAATAGGGCAAGTATTGAAGGTAGGAGTCAAGAAAATGTCTTTGTATTCATATAAATTTGCTTATAAAGATCTTCGAGGGACCCTTACATACGGTTACAAAAGCATACAGAGGATCTCTACACGGAAACAAGGAAGCAAAAGGGTGCATACCCATGGTAAAATCTAAAAGGCCTGATCTATCCCCGAAGGCCCATCTCCGGTAGCAGCAACTCCGAACGCCATCTCCTCGAGCTCGTACCCTCGAAGGCAATTCCTTCAGTCGCACTCTCTTCTAAGCTCCCAGCTCAATCCCACGAGGCAAGCAACCTCGAGGGAGAAGATAAAGAAGAGGAAAGAAGGGACATGCAGAAGAGGCATAAATAAGAGATATAACCCACCGAAGCCAAAGGTTGAATATTCGGCGGACCCCAACCCCAATGGCCAGTAGTGCCATTTTATCCCTTGGGAGAAAGAACCCAAGGGATGAAGTGACACACTAGGCCAGGGTAGGAGAGTATAGTAATGTATAGTCCGAATACTCTTCCGAGAAATGGTGTAGAGTCCAAATGCCCCTTTTAGATCGGAGGACGCCAGTCACCCATGTACCATCATCTCGGGCCAACCACAATAATAGTAGCAGACGTAAAAACAAGAGCTCCAACAAAAGACGTGAAGTCCAAACATGTTGATCGATAATAGAGAAGGATGGCAAGGAGAAAGGGATAAGCGAATGAGTGGAGAAAGACACTTACATAGAAAATTGATGCCAGAACGCCCCCATTTATAAGGGATAATGACACGGACATCAATACCTTTGGAAGATTGAATTGTAGGTATAATTAATGTATTCTTGAAAAGTCAAACCGACAGCGGTACAGTCATTTTGAAAAATGGGAATCGACAGCACATTGAATGGCGTCGAAAAGACAAGTCCATGGGATGCACCGATTATCGTAAAAAATCACCTCAGAGGTTGCGGCATCGATATGACATCATTACGGGGAGCCTGAGGAGTTGGGTATCATGGTCGTTTCACATCGCTTTGTTTTGAGAAACGTGGAGACTATCTGTATGCAGCAAAATTAGAGGGTCTAATTTCTTGCTATCGAGTCACTTCAAAAGAACACCTCGAGACCCCGAGGACACAAGGCCATGACCGAGATCCCCTCTAGGGGCTCGTTGAGGCTCAACTGAAAGAGGATATAGATCGAGGTTGGAGTAAAATGGGGAACTCCCAAGGCACGTGGCCAAATCTGACAAAGCCGACCTACCAAGAGCCTGCATCAAGGCGCCGCGTCTAGCCGTCCCGTCTCCATGCCTTTATAATTAATATATTTTGTATTTTGACAAGATTTTCCTCCTATATAAAGGGGATCCTAACCATTTGTAAAGGGGTTGCTGCTGCTCCAAATACTCTTCTACATAAGATCAATAACATATCTCCCTCTCTTTTCTCTCTAACTTGTTCGTTCGAGACTACTGCTTTTATTTAATGCTTTCATACTTGTTCTTCATTTATCGCTTATTATTGGATATAAAGAGCCTCCATTAATTATATTCTAACTGTTATCCTTTTGCGTCTTCCCCCGATAGCTCGAACCCAAGACTAGGCATCGACCTCGAGGCCCCTCATTGGCCAGTTCGAGGCCCGTACAGGAAGCTCCCCTGATTTAATCATAACCCCGTTTAATTTATATTTCGTCCTTTAACTTCATATATCCAATATCAACTGCTCTAACAACTAGCATAAAAATATATCACGTATTTTTAGAGTCCCATCAATAAATTTAATTGTCGTTACCATTTTCACGGTAAACAATGAAGTTATTCTTGATATGACTGAGTTTCCTATTTACTAGTTTTGCCTATATATTCTTAATTGGAATTAATTGCTTCATAATTCACTCTTATTGCCTAATTGACTCCTATTTGATTTAACTGATGAATTTTGCCTCTCATATTGTCATGCTATCTTTTCATAGTTGCTTGTCTTATTTAAGAATTATAAGTATCCCTCATTAAATTATTTAGTCTTAAGTGAAGCTAAGATCATCTTTCCTTAATTGAATTGTCAAATATCCTCGTAACTTTCCAACCTTAAAAGGAGTTTAGATAACCTATATCTTTGTTGACTTGCCTTTATTTGGGACTACTGTACTCGTGTTAATTTCTTTGTTATTGACTTGTATATTGTGGGATCGCTGCTACATGTTAGATTTCCCTTTGTTGAATTGTTCCCTTTAATTTTTTTTTTTTGATTTGCACCGGGTGTCCGAGTCTCTAAGAGCCCCGACTAATATCGGGGGTGCACAAGCCCTCGGCAAGGAGTTTCCTGCAAGTGAACCACGGTTAATTCAGGTTTTACCTAATTCGATGGCCCTCAGAAATTGTTTGCACCCAGTAGGTTTCGAACTTGAGACCTTGAAAGGGAGTAAACCTCAACATTCTTTTCTGTGGTTATTTCTTGTGAGATGGTTCTACCGTTTCTTTGTGATTTACAATTCTTGAGTTGATTTACTTGCCTTACCTTGTATTATTATCATTGTTGTTGTTATACGTATTGTGGTGATGTAGGAGTTTTTTGTTGTGCAATAACTATTGTTTTTGTTGTTTGCGTTGCATATTTACTTTGGGACTACGGAACGGTATTCTAGGAGATCCCCCTGCATGTTTACTTTGGGAGTACGGAACGGTATTCCGGTATATCCCCCTACATGTTTACTTTGGGATTACGGAACGGTATTCCGAGAGATCCCCCTACAAGTTCACTTTGGGACTACGAAACAGTATTCCGGGAGATCCCACTGCACATTTATGTTTTGGACTACGGGATGGTATCGCGGGAGATCCCCTGTACTAGATATTTACTTTGGGACTACGGAATGATATTCTGGGAGATCTCCCTGCACATTTATAATTTGGACTACGGGACGGTATCCCGAGAGATCCTCTGTACATTTACGTTTAGAACTACGGGACGGTATCCTGGAGATCCCCTGTTAATATCATTGTGTTCTAAGCTGTTGTTTTCATTGATCATATCCCAGTGTAAACATTATATGTGTTGTCCGTTCTATTCCTTATACTTACTATCTTGTATGAACTACGTTACGACATTTGCACAAGCATACACGTGGCTAAACACCCTTATCGAATATGAGGCTCCTTGATATTGCTGTGTATACACGCACACCATTGTTAATTTGCCTTCCAAGTGAGAATGATTCTTTTGGGCACATGAGTTTTCAATATATTTATGAGGTGTGATGAGGGCATAGGATGCCATGTGTTAGGGTTCGGGTACTGAGAACCGTATTGTATGATTATGAGATGAGGTGTCACAGGGTGACTTATATTCGAAGGATATTTATTTGAAAGGGTTATACGCGAAATGTACTCATTTTTTAGAACTAATTTGGAAAAATATTTACTTGAAGGAAGTATATTTTGAAATGGTTTTATCAACTGAAGGATTTGATTAGTTGATTGAAGTTCGCTGGCTGTGACCTAATGTGAAAACTATCGTAGTTGTTGAATTATAATTTGTCCTTCTGTATTTGTGATTTTAAATTTAGGTTGTATTTTCGTTCACTTTTATGTGCTTTATTATGGTATTTCGTTGTTACTTGTTGCGTTCTTTCCTTATTGTAGTTACTATATTGTTAACAATATCGCTTAGTCTTTATATAGATATCATATTCGGTTGTTTCTATAATTACACTTGTTTTGTGTATTACACTTGTGGGTGTCTTGACAGTTCCTTGTCACTACTCCATCGAGGTTAGTCTCGATACTTACTAGGCACTGTTGTGGTATGCTCATACTACACTTCTGCATAATAGCTGTGCGGATTCTTATTGATTAGACTCGAGGTAGCCGTGCTGCTGCATTCGCTGGCTTCGGAGTCACCTTCCTATTTTGTATTCACAATATTGTACTTATTTCCATACAATTGTGTTTAGAAGTTTTGGCAAAACTCTTTAGAGCTTATGACTTATACTACCGAGTTTTGGAGATTATAAATTTTGTAGGGATTTCTGCTTCGAGACTGTTAAATTTCATTTATTATCATTGTATTTCAGTGTGAGTTAGACTTACCTAGTCCCTAAGACTAGGTGCCATCACGATACCCAAATGGAGGGAAAGTTGAGTCGTGACATGTTGGTATTAGAGTCCTAGGTTCATAGGTGCTACGAGTCATAAGCGAGTTTAGTAGAGTCTTGCGGATCGATACAGACACGTCTGTACTTATCTTCATGAGGCTACAGAACTATTAGGATAATCTCACTTCCTTCATTCTTATCGTGCGAGCTTATTGATCTCGGAGTTTAATTTTTATCCTTTCATTCTCTCATTGACAGTAAGGACACGAGCTGCGGTTATCGATGACGCTACTCACAGAATAGGTGTCGCTAGAGGCAGAGTCAAAGGCAGAGGATGACGAGGAGTACATGTCGCAACTAGACCACATTCCAGAGCAGCGAGTTCACGTTGGTCAGATTCCAGGTGTCAGGGCGACATAGCCTATGGTCCTAGTTAATCTCCTAGCTAAGGCAGCAACATTTAAAGAAGGGCAATATAGATTTGAAAGGTTCAAGGACTATAGTCCTCCTACATGCAGTGGTTGGGCTTTAGAGAGCGCACGAGGTTTATTGAGGAGTGACATCGCATTCTCCGTGCTATGGGTATTATTGAGACGAGTGAGGTTACTATTACTACGTACCAGCTTAACGGAGCGGCTTATCAGTGATAGCGTGCATATGAGTTTGATTGCCGGCCGATGCAGCTTCACTTACATAGGTTCAGTTTTCAGAGATGTTTTGAGAGAGTTTGTACCTCAATCACTTCGGAATGCATGGCGCATGGAGTTTGAGTAGCTGCGTCAGGGCACCGTGTCAGTATTAGATTATGCTATCAGATTTAATGATTTGGCCAGACATGCACCTGCCTTGGTCGCTACAATTAAAGAGTGATCCCGTAGATTCATTGAGGGGCTCATACATGATATTCGGTTTAGCAAGGCTCAAGAGTTGGAGTCAGATGTCCGTTTCAGCAGGTGGTAGGGATAGCTCGTCGGTTAGAGGGAATATAGGACCAGGAGCAAGATAACAGATGAGATTAGGAGAGAGAGAGAGTACAGGGAGGCGAGGAGGCCTCGTAGAATGTAGAGATCTGTTGGTCCTTATTTTGGAGGCAGGGTGCGACATGGTAGAAGTTTCGTGGATCAGCTAGTTCAGTTTGTGCTTCAGATTTCACACAATGATTCAGGTGTTCATGGGTCTCAGAGTGCCCGCACCGCACAGTTCCCATAGCCACGTCAGTAGAGGGGTTGCTTTGAGTATGGAGATACTTTCCACATGGTGAGAGATTTCCTTAGATTTTGGACAGATGTGTCACAGCGAGGTATTCAAGTAAGTAGAGGGAGACCAAGAGAGGGAGGCCCGACCTGTTGATGTGTTTCATATAGTAGGCTTAAGGTCGTTGCACCAGATGATGTCATTCAGGTATGATTTTGATTTGTTATAGAGGAGCACCATCCATAGTTTATACTGTTCTGCGTATCAGGGTGTTCCCCTATTTGTTGCTCCACTTATGAGTGTGTTTCATGATTTACACTCTATTTATGTGTTACCCTGTTGGGAGGTCCTATGAGTGATAGCAGTGTCTATCGTCTATTTTTGTTCATTATTGAGAGTTATGAGACTAGCAGTAAATTCCTATTGTCCATTACATTAGGTGTCACACCTTCTTTTTTACACCACCCGAGAGGGAGTATATAAGGGAGTTTTTCCAATTAAAGTTACATTATTCGAGATGGGATTATTTAGTTTATCAAAGTCGCCACTTGGAATAACCTATGGTATCCCAAGTCACCGATTTATTCTAAATCCCAAATCCAGGAAGTTTTATTTTTAAAGAGTCTGCGAACCAGAAATTCTAGATAAGGAATTCTGTTAACCCGGGAGAAGGAGTTAGGCATTCCCGGGTTCTGTGGTTCTAGCACGATCGCTTATTGATTATTACTTGGCTTAAATTGTTTAACTACTCATTTTAGGACCTATGTGCATTTATCTTTTTACCGCTTTTAAAATCACTTGAATTATTCGTAATTAAAAAATTGAACCTTTTGGCAAAATCATGTCACGCGAACGTGTCTACGATTAATAACGCTTTTGTTGATTCATTAAGAAACTTTGGTTGAAGTTGCGCGAACGCATCCCTCGAGTCTTTTTTAGAGTTAAATTTGCAATTATGTTATGCGAATGTATACATAATCACAATACTAATCTAAATCGGCCTAAAGCAAATTACGATCATTTAGGGTTATTTAATACTAAATTAATAATTTATGTGAGGGCCATAGGTGATGGACAAAATATTATTGTGGAAAAACATCTTCAATAGCAAGAATTATTGTGGATACATCTGCGATAAATTACTGTTAAAATAAATATTTGCTCCAATATGTGCAGAAAAAGCATATCAAAATTGCTTGACATAGGTTCAGGTGAAACCAAAATAGAAGAGATCAAAAGATATTAAATTCTTTATTGACAAAATATCATGAGAATATTCATAGGATTTAATAATATGAAACATGGCAATTTCACAATTAGATATACGATAAAGCACGTATTTTGACAAATAAAGGCACTAATTTTGACAACTACATACAACATATTGTTAAAACACGTCAAAAGAAAACAATGATATATCTCAACAAATAACAACACTTTTCAACTTTAGCTAACAATTTCCATTTACTTAAGAAAAATAAATTTTAAATTCAAAGGGAAACCATGTACTTCTTCAGCAACCTTTAAATAAATCAGAAAGGCCTTCAACTTAAACTCATGTTTCCAACTAACCAAAGATAATAAAAATATTTTATGTCAAATAAATACAGAGATGCAAAATCAATAACAACCAAAAATATAGCTGAGAGAAGATCCATCAATTGAATAGTACTACCAAAATGCTAAACAGAAGCTGACCTTTAAAGGACAAAAGCTTTGAAAATTTGGTTATATATTGAAGCTCCATGAATACATCGGATATAACTCCAACACTACCCGAATCATCAACCAAAGACTACGAACCAAAACCCTCGAAACGGGGACCTCGACGAACTTGACAGGCCGAACTCAACTTAAGTCTAAGTCTGCTGTTTTTTTCTTTTTTTGCGCCAAGGGGTCAGTTCTCGGCTGAAATTTGGGACTTTTAGGGGCTATTTTCAAGCTGGGTTTGGGAGGTGCTTCACTGGTGTGCGCACTCTAGGAGAAATTGAAGGCAGTATCTTCCATGTGAAGCCACCACCGGTGAAGTAAATCAACATCGGTTCTCAGTAGTACATCATGTATTATCTTATTGAGAACTGGATCCTTTTCTTTCGAAGAAGGCAGCGACTTATCATGGAGAAAAAGAAATGGGGTCCTCTTCTTCTTTCTATTTGTGTGTGTGTTTATATTTTGGAGTCCTCTAACTAGGTCTCTAAAAACTTAGGAATTAAGTAAGTGTTATTTTATAAGAGTAAGGATTGGATTAGGTCAAATGGGGAACGGAAAAGGGCCAAATCTATCCCTTTACTATCTGAAATTAGTTATTAATAACCTCCGTTATACTTTCCTTCACTATCTACCCCTACCGTTACGCATTTTAATATATTTGCCCCCATAACTAACAGACCCATTTAGTTAGACACGTGGCACAATCTGAAATAACTAAACTATCTACCCATTTACCACCCGATTAGTCCGACCCGATAGCTCTCATTCAGCATCACCAAGAGAGGTTCAACAATGTCAATGGCCTCCCTCTTCTCCGATTCCACTGACGCCTAAGATATAGAGCAATAGTCAACGATATTCTAAATCTATTTCAATCAATCAGTTCTAATTACTTTTCCCAGTTATCCTTTTTTGTTTCATTGCCCCCACCTCGTCGTGTCCTACTCTCCCCTCGTGTAAAGACATGACAAATGTTTAACCACACAATTTCCATTAGCCATGGTTTACCACTGCCTTCCACGAAAAGTAAAGAATTCACAAAAAATTGCGACCAAATTCCATCTTAGGGGAAAACAGATAGAAAAAGAAAAAGAAAAACAATCATGGAAAACCATACAACTACAAAAGAATCTTCTGTTCAGGGAGGAGGGTGCAGATGTAGTGGTGGAAAAAATGTTTTACTTTACCTCACTCGATCTTTCGAGTCTTATGAAGTCTCATAGTCTGCTTGTACTGGTTATGCTTTTGCATTTGCTACCAAAAAAAAGAAACAAAAAAATACTCATGCGAACTAGAGAACAGATGATTGGGTGCACCAGAAAAGCTCTGGGCTTATGGAGAAGAAGCTTCAAACTCGCAAGGCCTTCAACAGGTTTAAGGTTCAATCTCAAATTCTTTCCTCCATACAATACATTGGCTTTTTTGTTTGTATTGAAATTTGTTAAAATGGAATTTGGGGGCACATGGAGGTGCTGGAAAAATTAGAGAAGAGGGTGGCGATTGACATTGTTGGAGCTCTCTTGGTATTGCTGAATTGGGGGCTATTTGGTCGGGCTGATCGGGTGGGCAAATGGGTAGATGGTTAGGTTAGTTTCAGATCATGCCACATGCCTAATTAAAAGGGTCGTTAGTTCTGGGGGCAAATATATTAAAATGAGTAACGGTAGGGGTAGATAACGAAGGAAAGTATAACGGAGGTTATTAATAACTAATTTCCGATAGTAAAGGGACAGATATGACCCTTTTCCGAATGGGGAATGGGTATAGGGCTCAATATTTTTGGGCTCGAAGGAATTTGGGTCATGAATTTGGACTAATTAACTTTGGGGTAGGAAAACTAAATAAAAACCTAATAAAATCCTAAATTAGTCTAATTTGTAAAAATTAAAATTATTTATTTATTAAAACAACTAATTAACTTAAAACTAAATAAAAATACTACTTTCTAAAGACTAAAAGCTAAATATATAAAAATAACTCCTTTTGTGATTTTTCTTGGTAAAATTAACTTCTACATGCAAATTGGTCCTAAGATGACATGAAATTAAAATGTGATATTTTTTTATCATTTTTGTAAAATATTAAAAATGCATGAAATGCAACAAACAAAGAAAAACTTCTAAAATCCCTTTAAAAATCATTTTTGGTTTATTTTTTATGAGTCATTTTCATATAGGGCAAAAATTAGGTGCTTACATTAGGTTGATGTGATTTTTGAGTATTTTTGGCAACGAGCTGTTATTTTTATGCTCCACCGGTGTGGGAGCCAGCACTTGTTGTAAATTGTGACGGAATTGATCTAGTGAGATGGTTTCAGCTGGTTTAATGTATATCCTACTTGTGATTTAGAGTGAAGGTGGGACCCTCGAAATTTCATGTGATTTGATATGTTTGACCGGGCTGTGTACCGCGGTGAAAGTTATATCAGTATGAGATCCTTGTGACTTGTTCATATGCTTTAATTTTTTTCTTCTTATATTGTTTTTTATGGTATTATTGATAGAGATTTGTGCATGTTGGGCTTTTTTGATAGTTCCCTTATGTGCTTCTCTTTCAATATTCAATCATTACCATTCTGTGCTTCTTGAGTTTTAGCTAGCGGGATGTGTGTCCGGTGGTGTTAGTTGTGACTTGTTGAGTCGGGTGTTAGTCATGAGGTTTTCATGGTTATTGTATCATCGTTAGTGTTGTGGAGGTTTGAAACGGGATCCTATTGAATATAAGGCTTACGGTCAGTGTTGGATTTGATTCCGGGCGGATATTATGATCAGAAATGTTACTGTAGGCCTATGTATGATGTGTCATGTTGTGTGGTTGTACTCTGTGGGATTGGCATGAGTTGATGCAATTGGTTAAGACTGATACTGGATATGGATTTAGAATCAGGTCTTTTGAAAAATGAATGGAAGGTAAAAATTCTGGCACTAAGGGTTATTGGTATTACTAGAAGGGCTAAATTTCAATCGAGATGGTGTCTTTAGGTTTATATGGATTGGGTGATGTGGAATCACCCGGGGGTGTATGTTGGAAGTGTGCATTCAGCTATTTGAGGGCTTTGAGGCGAATCTTGGCACGATCGGGAACGAATATTTGTTTTAAGAAGGGGATGATGTAACAACCCGACCGGTCATTTTGAAAAATCAAGCTCTGTTCGGCGGCGTAAGGTCTGTAATAACTTCATAAAATAAGTATCGACTTGCTTGCATGGCTGAATTCAGTTAACGGATGATTCAGAGTCGAGTTGGGAGAAGGAATCTAGTTTTAGAAGATTAAGCGTGAGAATTTGATCGAAATTGGACTTTGGAGTAAACGGCTCCAGAATAGGTTTTGGATGATCTTAACAGCTTCGTATGGTGTTTGGACTTAGACATGCATCCGAATTTGGATTTGGAGGTCTGTAGAATAATTTAAGGCAAATCGGCGAAAGTTGGAAAAGCTGAAGTCTGGAAAATGGAGAAGTTTGACCCATAGTTTCCTTTTGTTCTATCTGAGTCAGAATGAGATTCCGAGAGTTAGAACAGCTCCGTCTTGTCATTTGAGATTTGTCTGTAAAATTTGGTGTCATTCCGGGTTGATTTGATTGGTTTTGGCATAAGTTTTCCAAGTTGGAAGATTTTGAAGTTTATAGTTCGATTCTTGGCGCGATTTGCATTTTCGGTATTGTTTGATATGATTTGAGACCTCGAACGAGTCCGTTTTAGGTTATAGAACTTTTTTGTGTGATTAGACGGGGTTCTTGGGGCCTCGGGCGTGTTTCAGATGTTTTGCATGGTTTTGAACATGTCTAATTTCCGGTGTTTTCGCACATGAGACCTCGAAGCGCAGGTGCGACTTCAATTCTGCGTGAGCCTGGCTGCTTCTACGGCCATGAATTCTTGGGAGTTTGCTCGCTTCTACGGAGACAGGCACGCAGGTGCAAAGGCCGCTTCTGCGGTCCAGGTATTGCACCCGCGGTGAAATCTCGCTCCTGCGATTCCCCTTTTTGCTTCTATGGTGTTGCTGACGCAGCTGTATGTCCGCATATGCGATCCATGGCCTGGTCAGCTAAGTTTGCAGATGCGGACTCTCTCTCTCGCAAATGCGATCCCGCAGATGCGGTTTCTTGACCGTAGATGCGGAAGTCCTGGTAGAATCATATATGTCGAGGGTTTGGACATTTCTTCATATTTTTTAGCTTTAAACTTTGGATTTTGGAGCTTATTTTGGGGTTTTTCAAGCGAATCGATTGGGTAAGTGTTCTTCATCTAGAATCTAACATGTTCTATGATTTTATCTTCATTTTCATCATATAATTTGTGTTTTGAGTTGAGAAAAATGTTGGTTTTTGAAGAAGGTTTTCAAAATGAAAAATAATGATTTGAAGGACCAAATGATATCGGAATTTGATAAATTTTCTATGGTTGAACTCGCATCGGAATGAGTATTCAGTTTTTGTAAAATTTGTCGGGTTCCGAGGTATGGGCCCGGGGGTCGACTTTTGGACCAATTTTTGGATTTTGTTAAAGATTGAGACTTTATGATCTGGAATAGTTTCTTATCTGTTTTATTTGTGCCTTGAAGTTATTTTGGTTGGATATGAGCCGTCCGGAGGTCTTTTCACCCTAAAAGTACATTTTAGAGTATCATTTTGTCTTCCTTGAGGTAAGTATCTTTCCTAACCTTGTGTTAGGGACTTTCCCTTAGGATATGAGTTTTTTATGTTGATTGTAGATCATTTACGGGAGGTGACGAGTGCGTACTCGGACTTATTTGTAGGAAATTAGCCTTCTTAGGTCCTTATATTTACTATGTATGAAGTTATTCTTGATATGACTGAGTTTCCTATTACTAGTTTCGTCTCTATATGCTTAATTAAAATAATTGCTTTATGATTTCACTCTTATTGTGTAATTGACTCCTACTTGATTTAACTGATGAATTTTTCCTCTCATATTGTCATGCTATCTTTTTATAGTTGTTTGTCTTATTTGAGAATTATTATTATCCCTCCTGAAATTGTTTAGTCTTAAGTGAAGCTAAGATCATCTTTCCTTAATTGAATTGTCAAATATTCTTGTAACTTTCCAACCTTAAAATGAGTTTAGATAACCTATATCTTCATTGACTTGCCTTTATTTGGGACTACTTTATTTCCTTGTTATGCACTTGTATATTATGGGATCGTTGCTACATGTTAGCTTTTCCTTTGTTGAATTGTTCCCTTTATGCCAGCATTCTTTTCTATGGTTATTCCTTGTGAGTTGGTTCTATCGTTTCTTTGTGATTTACAGTTCTTGAGTTGATTTACTTGTCGTACCTTGTATTATTGTCATTGTTATTGTTATACATATTGTGGTGATGTACGAGTTTTCTGTTGTGCTATAATTATTATTTCTATAAGTTGCGCTGAATATTTACTATGGTACTATGAAATGGTATTCCAAGAGATCCCCCTGCATGTTTACTTTGGGACTACGGAACGGTATTCTGGGAGATCCCCCTACATGTTTACTTTGGGACTACGGAATGGTATTCGGGGATATTCCCCTTCATGTTTATTTTGGGACTAAGGAACAGTATTTTGGGAGATCCCCCTACATGTTTACTTTGGGACTATGGAATGGTATTATGGGATATCCCCCTGCATATTTATGTTTGGGACTATAGGACTGTATCCGGGGAGATCTCATGTACTGGATATTTACTTTGGGACTACGGAACGATATTCTAGGAGATTCTCCTACACATTTATGATTAATACTACTTGACGGTATCCCGTGAGATCCTCTGTACATTTACGTTTGGGACTACAGTACGATATTTTGGGAGATCCCCTGTTAATATTACTATGTCTGAGATGTTGTTTTCATTAATCCTATCCCTATGTAAACATTATATGTGTTGTCCTTTTTTTTCTTTATACTTACTGGCTTGTATGAACTACGTTAGGACACTTGCACAAGCATCCACGAGACTAAACACCCTTATCGAATAGGAGGTTCCTTGATATTTCTTGGTATAGACGCACACCCTTGTTTATTTGCCTTCCATGTGAGAATGACTCTTTTGGGCGCATGAGTTGTCAGTGTACTTATGAGGTGTAATGAGAGCACAGGATGCTAAGTGTTAGGGTTCGAGTACTGAGAATCGTATTGTATGATTATGAGATGAGGTGTCACAAGGTGACTTATATTCGAAGGATATTTATTTGAAAGGGTTATATTCGAATGGTTCTTATTTTTAGAGAACTATTTTAGAAAAATATTTACTTGAAGGAATTATATTTCAAAATATTTTTATCACCTGAAGGATTTGACTAATTGATTGATGTTTGTTGGCTATGACCTAATGTTAAAATTGGTGTAGTTGCCGAGTTATGATTCTTCTTTACTATATTTGTGATTTCGGATTTGGGTTGTATTTCAGTTCACTTTTATGTGCTTTATTATGGTGTTCCGCTGTTACTTGCTGTTTTCTTTCCTTATTGTAGTTACTGTATTGTTAGCAATATCACATAATCTTTATATAGATATCATGTTCGGTTGTTTCTATACTTATACTTGTTCTGTGTATTAGGTTAGTCTCGTTACTTATTGGGCACCACTGTGGTGTGCTCATACTACACTTCTGTATATTTTTTGTGCAGATCCAGGTATTGTTCGATAGTAGCTATGCGGATTCTTGCCGAGGAGACTCAACGTAGCCCTATTGTTGCATTCGCAGGCTTCGCGGTCACCTTCCTATTTTATATTCACACTATTGTACTTATTTTCATACGGTTGTGTTTAGAAGTTTTGGCAAAACTCTGTAGAGCTTATGACTTGTACTACCGGATTTTGGGAATTATAAATTTTGTTGAGATTCTGCTTCGAGACTGTTAAATTTTATTTATTATTGTTGTATTTCAGTATGAGTTAGGCTTACCTAGTCCCTAAAACTAGGTACCATCACAATACCCAAACAGAAGGAAAATTGGATCGTGACATAAGTAGATGATCATTTACTAGAAAAAAATAATTATTTTAAAAAATACGGATTAATAATATGGAGCGCTTTGGATCTAATTGGAGGTATATATTTGCGTATATAGATTAAAATATAAGTATATCTCAGTTATTTATTGGCTTTAATAAGACGGCGCGAAGAGTGGATAAGTTGATTAGTTGTTGATAGGGGTCGTGGGAATATGGATAGAAATGATCCTAATATTGATATCTTCAGGAAGTTGAAAATTTTATGATAACTAAATGGGGTACATGTGCGATGTATATTCAGTAACTAGTATACCTAAAATTAGTATCACCTAAATTTACATCTAGTCATCACAAAGTAAATGCGTCATCAAGTAGATGTGTCATCAATTCTCCCAACCTTCTTCCTCCTTCCCTTTCGATTATTTATCTAAAATATTTAACTTAATTAATTGTTCATAATTGGTAGTTTGGATTTGGATTTCTAAATTTTGTTTCAATCTTATAACTTTAATAGTAAGAAGGGACATATTAAGAATACAAAATGAACCAAATAGTAACAAATAGAGTTTTTCATATAATAGGCGTGAGTGTAATTTTAACAAATTCATTTATCTAATTCTCCTACAATAACAACAATAATCACCCAGTGAATTCTCATGAGTGGGGTATGGGTCCCTAAGATGTACGCAGAAAGGCAGAGAAACTTGTAATAACCCGGCCGGTCGTTTTGAGAGTTATCGTCCTGATTCCCTATTAACTGCTTCCCCCGTATATATTTCTACTATTGTGACTTTCGGGAGGTTTCGTTTGGTTTTTGGAGTGTTTTGGGACACTTAATCCCTAAACGGAGGGCTAAGTCTTAAAATTTGGACTGTAGTCAGAAATGTATAAAGACGACTACAAAATGGAGTTCCTTCGATTTTGTTAGCTCCGTTGGGTGATTTTGTGCTTAGGGGCATATCCGGATTGTATTTTGGAGGTTTTTAGCTTATTTAGGCTTGAAATGGTGAAAGACGAATTTTTAGAGTTTTGGACCGGTAGTGTAATTTTTGATATCGGGGTCGGAATCTGATTTCGAAAGTTGGAGTAGGTTCGTAATGTTAATTATGACTTGTGTGCAAGTGTCTGAGTAACTAAGGTTCGTATTAAGATTTCGGACTTGGGCATGTGTCCGGATCAGTTTTTGAATTATCCAGAAGCGTTTTGACACCTATTATGGAAGTCAACATTTTGGAAGAATTTCATAAATTTTGGTTGAAGTGCATTTCAATATTTTTTATATCTGTTTGAGATTCCGAGCCTCGGAATAGCTCCGTATTGTGACTTTGGTATTAGGGGCGTGTCCAGAAGTGGATTCGGAGGTCCATAGGTTATTTTGGAGTCATTTGGCTAAAGCTTGAATTTGAAGGTTTTGAGAAGTTTGACCGGAAGTGGACCATGTGATATCAGGGTCGAATTCTAATTTCGGAAGTTGGAGTATGTCCGTAATGCCAAATACGAATTGTGTGCAAAATTTAAGGTGTCGACCTCAAAACCAAACCGGTCGTGATGGCACATATCATGAAACTAGGTCAGCCGACACATTCCCATAGTAGTACAACATTTCATTAAAACTTAAATAACGACCTTTTACAACTGAAATTTCATAAAAGATATAAAGTCAAAAACCAAAATACGGAAAATATAAAAGCCCAACCTCGGGTGTCACTAAGTCATGAGCAATACTACAATTGTTCTGAAACATAACAAGACTAACATAGTCTGAAAGTAGCCAAAGTATATTAGAAGGAAGATAAAGAAGGAGAAAAGCGGGACTGCGATCGCCAGGCAGCTACCTCACTATCTCCGGTGATAATCCGCGACTGGAATAGTCAACAGCTGCTACCGTGACCTGAGATCCTGGATCTGCACACAAGGTGCAAGAAGTAACGTGAGTACACCAACTCAGTAAATAACAAGTCCAAACTATGAACTGATAGGTAGTGACGGGCTAAACCTCAGCAATTATAACACACTTAAATTGTAGAGTAAAGTAGGCATGCTGGCAATTCAGTTATTCAACTCAAAAGTAAAGCAAAATACCAATCCGAACAATGTGAAGTATAAAGCTTAGCAAATCTCTACATGTCAAAGCCAGAAATATATGAAAATGCACCGTGGGCTCCCACTCTCAAGTGCTCAACAACTCGGTACTGCATATGGACATCCGACCTAGGGAAATTCATCCCGGGACATATACAACTCTGACTCCAATTCATCCAGTACCGAGGAACAAGGGTAATCCAACCCTGAGGAGAAATCTATCTCCAGTTATATATGTATACACATTCAACCACTTGATACCGCATATGGCCATCCGACCTAGGAAAATCCATCCCAGAACATACTCAACAATGACTAGACGTCACTCGGTACCGAGGAAAAATGGAAATCCATCCCTATGGACCATCTCCATATGTCAATACTTCGAACAAATCCATGTTCAGGAAAATCCATCCCTCCATAATATCATCCGCGCTCACTTGTGTAGACTTCGGAGGGGCTCTTTTCAGCCCAAACGCTATAAAAAGCCAACGAAAGCATAATCAATAATATGCTGTGACGTGCAGTCAGATCCCATAACTACCACTCATAATCAGGCTCTCGACCTCACTCAATCATCACTCTCCAGTCTCACACACACGGGCTCACAATGCCATGAAACTAGCCCGAAATAATGATATTATGTGCCAATTAACAACAACCGAGACTGAGACATGATATAATATGCATGAAGAGGATTGACTACAGAATAACAATGAAAGTAATGACAGTAAGAAATGACCACCCGAGCCTCAACAGTATCGGCGTGAAGCCCTAACATGGTAATTAGCATGATTTACAGCTCATTAACTTAATCACATAATCACAACACAGATATCAGCAAGAAAGAGTCACTAAGTGGTGTTATGGAATGAACCAGGCCACAATTTCTCACGGTGCACGCCCATACGCCCGTCACTTGGTATTTTTGTCACCTCAATATTTAATCGTATAACATTAGTTCGCGGTTTCGAACCCTCAGAACCAAGTTTGGAAGCATTACTTACCTCAAACCAAGCCAAATCCTACTCTGATATACCTTTGCCTCTGGAATCGGCCTCCAAACGTCCTGAATCTACCAAAAATAATACAACGCAATCAATATAGGCCAAGGAATCAATTCCAAATGAAAAACTATCAATTCAATCCAAAATCCCGAAATTCACCCAAACCCAACCCTCGGGCCCACATCTCGAAATCCAACAAAAATCACAAAAATAGAAACTCCTTCCACTCATGAGTCCATACATACAAAGATTTATCAAAATTCGACTCTATTTGACCCCTCAATCCCTCAATCAAAACTCTCCAAAATCCCAAGCCCTAACCCCTCATTTCACCCTTAATCACCACTATTTACATGATTAAACCACAAAAAACTACCATAATCACATTTATTAAGGCTCAAATTACTCACCTCGGTGGAAAACCCCTTGAATCCCTCTTCAAATTGCTCCCAAAAGCTCGAAATCTGGATGAAAAAGAGTGAAGAATGCCCAAAATTTGCAAAGGGTCCTTTCTATACATACTGCCCAGCACTTCCGCATCTGCGGCCAAATTCACGCACCTACAAGACCGCTCCTGCGGTGCAAATGCCGCATCTGTGCATTTCACTTAAAATCCCCAGCTTCCGCACCTGCACCCCAGGACTCGCACCTGCGGGCACGCAGATGCGATCCAACATCCACTCCTGCGGTCTTTCTCCGCTTTTGCGGACCTCGCACCTGCGGCCCCTAATCTGTAGGTGCGGAAATGACAGAAGCAGCAGCTTTAGCTGCTCAAACCAACTTCCAACCTTTCCGTTAATCACCTGAATTCATAACGAGATCCTCGGAACCTCAACAAAAAATACCAACAAGTCATATACCACTATTCAAACCTTTGAAACACTCCAAACAACATCAAAGCACCAAATCATCCTCGGATTCAAGCCTAAGAACTTCTAAACTTCCGAATTCCGCAAACATTGTCAAAACCTATCAAACCTTGTCTGAATGACCTAAAATTTTGTGCACACATCACAAATAATACTATGGACCAACTCAAATTTCCAGAATTCCATTCTGACCCCGATATCAAAATTTCCACTACCGACCAAGAAACGCCAAATTTCTAATTTTGCCAATTCAAGCCTAAATCTATCGAGGACCTCCAAATCACATTACAGACGATCTCCTAAGTCCAAAATCACCTAACAGATCTAACCAATCATAAAAATCCAAATCCGAGATCGAATACTAAAAAGTAAAAACTTGGTCAAACCTTTCATATTTTAAAGCTTCGGGCTGAGAAATGTTCTTCCAAATCTATTCCGATTATCCTGAAAACCAAAATCGATGATTTACCTAAGTCATAATACATCATACGGGGCTAGTTATGCGCGAGAACTGGCGAGCAAAGTGCAAATGCTCAAAATGATCGGTCGGGTCGTTACATCCTCCCCCATTTAAACATACGTTCATCCTCAAACGTGCCTATAGTTGTTCCGAAAACCATCAAATCACTGTGTAATATTACCATGAACATACCCGAGGGTGATTCCCACGTACAATTTTCCACTTCTGAAATTATCTATAAGAACATAATTTCACATCGACACACTGAATAAGTTCGAACACGCCGTATCAATCCATAACCGCAATTCAAGATGGAAATCACATGATATACCATAGAACTCAAAAGCTCATAGCGATAACTTCTGATCATAGCAGCTCCTCAAACCACCCAATTCCGGTGATAAACCTCTTATCAAACGAAAGACACATTCCAACACTTTCATATACAGCCAATGATGAATGAAACACACAGAAAGTCATAACCATTCCTCAGATCAACCATTCATGGAGCTCCCTCGACTTCGGCCAGGACCATAGTAAATTTTTCTAAGCCGAATTCCGATATTATCTTTCCAACATGCTTCTCTCATTGTATATTCCAATAACCTCATCTCGTTCAACATGACTACTCTAGTGACATAACACATCGATACAATCTAAAGCCATAACCCGTGCGACACGCGCACCAATAAGCAATAGTCCAATATACTCAAACGATAGAAAAATGACTCAAATGAGAGAGTTGTACCGCAAGCTCACAGTACCACCACAACACAATGCTGAGAATCCATCACACATCATAGAACCAGAACACATGAATCTAACCCAAAGGATCATACCTCCACATAACTTCACTACAATGTGCGACCTTATCCAAACACTGGTCCACATGAGACACCTCAATCACCATGCTCAAAATCATCAACCACGCTCAATTTGATGTCTAGTACCAAAAGTAAATCACCACTCATGGAGATGTAAATGATGCAATGCCGTGCCAGCCCGAAAGAACATATCCAATGCAATCAATCATGACACCCCCAAATACCCCTCACTCAATTTTAGCTAATAAGCCCAAATAGAACCGCACCATATGTGCATAACCAACAATCACAACTACTCGCAACATAAAAGGGTAACTCATAGATCACTCGAGAACATGAATAAGCTCAATGACAATTGAATGGAACATCCCTCAATAATAGAAATTCAGAGTCAACAATTCCAATATGGTGCAGAACACACATCTATATTGGGCCTACCGATGAACCTTAAATCAACTGTGGTTACCCTCAACTAATAGATAACTCTCCGAAAGTTCACAATGACTGAATCATGGAACTTACTAACATCTGGCTAGATTTGCTCACATCTCCACAGTCCACAACCATAGAATAAACTATTTATGAGAACTCCCAGTCTCGAAATTCCTAAGGCACACGAATCACCATATCTGATACCAACTCCACCACTTGAATATATAACATATCTAATACTCAATGGCCTGTTACATTATTGCAATTATAGTCTATGATGCATTATTACATTATTTTACCGGAAAATGGCCTGTTATATTTTTAAAGTATTAAATTATTATAAAACATTTTCATGCATGAAAATCGCTTGTTTATAATTTATTAACCATTTTGTAAAATTATTTTAGCAATTAATTACGTATTTAACAATTAGCCCCTTTTTCATTTGGACCTAGCCTAATTTCAACCCCTCCTCCCTACAAATCCCAATTCAATTAAATCAGGCCTAAAAGCTACCCAGCCCAAACCCAGCATTCTCCCAACCCATTTCTTGCTAAATCCTAACCATTGATCATTTTGATCAACGGTCCAGATCCCCCCTTACCTAAATTAAACCTAATGATCCTCCCCCTCCCCCCCCCCCAAACCTCTCATTTCCCTCTCCTCTCATGCCGACATATGATATCCTCTTGTCTCAAATGCTCTCAAGTCTAAACCCTAATCCACATTCGTCGTCACTCATCTATTTCCATTCATGGAAGTTTCTCACCACCCCTAGGCCTCTGATGGCCTCTCCTATACTGCTATCACCATCTCTAGGGTCCTCAAGGAACCAGGGTTAGTCTGCTTACGCCTTTGGTCCTTGCTCGCCTATTTCAGGTTGTTCCAGTTCGATTTTGAGTAAGATCTTCATATGTCGCCTTAGATCTATGGATTTCTAAGTCTACTTCTTTATCTATGTATTGTTCTTCTCAAAAACCTAATTATGTTCTTTGAACTTCTCAGACTTGTGCAAGATATGAGATGGATTGAACCTATTCCATATGAGTTTTACAAGAACTTTTTGATTTTTTAATGGTTTTCCATTTTTTCTAAACTAAGATTTCCCGAAATTTTCTTTCTCCAAAATTTTTGATAATTTTGAGTGTTTAACTTTCTATTTCTTATGTATTTTAACCGATTTCATAAGGTTTGCTTTAACCCTAACTCATTTATGCTAAAAACTCTAATTTTTTCGATATTTTTGTTTGGTTTCCGAGTTACTTGTGTACTGACTTTGTCCTATGCTTTGGTTCCTGTGATTTTTCTTTAGCCTAATTCGATGTCTTGTAATTTTTTATCCTAATGTGTCTTTACTAAGGTTTTTGGTCCGACTTTTCTACTATTTCTATGTGTCTATATTCATTTTCTCCTATTCATGGTAAACCTATATTTCTCTCTTTAAATCAGTGTTTATTTGAATTTTTGATTTACCAATTTGTTTCGTTAAAACCTATATGTTAAGTCCTGACTATTCCTTTCTTGCCTTATTTGAATTGTCTGCGATACTTGCTGATTCATTACACTAAACCCTTGCCTATTTTATTCTGAAGTTCTTTATTTTTGGTTTGATTTGAACTCATTTCCTTAATAAGTCTTGTGATTCTTATTTCTTTACTCAGTCTAATTGAACCTCTTGCCTTAATTAGTTCCTATCATTATCGTTGGTTGATTTTTCTTAATTAAAGGAGAAAACTATGCTGAATCTTTGTGTGATTGATTCTGAAATTCCTTAATTGTTGATTGTTGATTACTTTACCTTATTTACTCTACCCTTGAGCTACTATATAAACCCTCTTTATTTAACTTCTTGGACACGAACGTTAGTTCATAAACTACTACTTTTACACTCTAAAAATCTCATTTGCTCTCTCTGCTGCTTGTGATCTTTGTTATTCTAGCCGACTGCAAGCCAAGGCTAGAAATTGTGCAACATCTGTCCTACATCTTGTGTTTTATTTCTCTAACTATTATGCTTCTGATTAAATTTTAGAATTCAAATCTATGTGTTTATCTAGTGCCTTATTTCATCAATCTTGAGTTTACTCCTGCTTCTGTGTACTGCTTACCTAGCATGCCAAATACTGCCCTATCAGAATATGTAATTAGTATGTTTCCATTTTGCTTGTCTGTTCACATTCTTGTTTAACACGTCTTACATGTGTAACTAGCCTGTTTGACTGACTGATGTTCATATAGCATGCCTAAAACTTTGCTTTTGTGTAATCAGCATGCCTACACTTGTTAATACTTGCCTAGTATATTCATAAGTCCTTGTATGTTCTACCTTACCCCTGCTGAGTTACCTAATCTCCCTAGAGTGACTCTAGTTGTGTTGTTTATATGTCCTCAACATGTTTTTGTTGTGATCGTTGCTTCATGTTTCAATGACCTGCATTCTATCTAACCTATTAGTTCTGAAGAACCCCCTAGAGAACTCTATGCATCCTGTTGTTTATGTGCTCTATTAAGGTGTATTCTATGTGTTCCCAACCCATCTTTCCTTGTGTGGAAATTGTTTGTCAAAGTATTTTTTAAAGCTGTTTGTTTGTGGATTATTTTCTGACTGCAAATTGTTTTTCATACTTTTCCCAAGTTGTTTTTATAACTAAAATCAGTACTGGTTTTTTAGAAACTCCTTACACTCCTAAGACCCTTCTTTATACTGTTTACAAACTCTTTCAAATTATTATGCACTCTCACTTAATCTTAGATTAATAAGTCTTGCCCCTTAGGTATTTGTACTGCTTAGATACCCTTGAGGTCTCTCTGAACTCTGGCATATCAGGGTTGGCACTTCCACACTACACATAAATCAGTTCTTATTTGAGAAAGGTTTGGGTGTGAGCACTGCCCGAGATCCTTGAGGTCCTTAGGGAACTCTAACACACCTAGACATGAAATTGGTTATGGAACTTTGGGAACTTGAGACTACTGAAGCTTGAAAATTACTTTGGGCCTACTTCAGGATCCCTATAGCTTAATGTATATTTATATTTATGTAATTTATTCAGTTCTTAGTCTGTAATAACTAATTGTTAAAAAATATTTGGGTGCTAATGAAAAGGGATGGTAGTTTTATACTGTGGATAAAAGTTGGGTAGATAACATGGTTATAGGGTTCATTTTGATTCAAATGTGTTTTGATAGATGAAATGCCTATAGGGTTCATTTTGATTCAAATGTGTTTTGATAGATGACATGCCTATAGGGTTCATCTGGCTCAAATGTGTTTGTTAGATAATATGCATATCGGATTCTGCTTTGGTTCAAATAAATTTTGCTTGCTTTACTTTATATTATAGAAATCATTCCTATAAGATCTAAATCAGCTTTAATTATAGAAATTATGCCTATAGGATCTAAATTAACTTTAATTATAGAAATCATGCATATAGGATCTAAATCAGCTTTAATTATAGAAATCATGCATATAGGATCCAAAATCAGTTTTAGTTAAATCTAAAATCAGTTTAACTCACACTTGTTGTTTCTGAATTAGTTAATTAACCAACCCACTCGTTTCTTTAATAGTCTTCAATGCTGCGTTAATCAATATCCCTAGAAAGCATGCCTATAAGATCCAAATTGCCCGTTTAAAATTGTTTACTATTTTACTGCATTCCTGATTAATGATTAGATACCATGCTCATAGGACATCAGTATTACATGCCTAGGGAATCCTATAGGGCGATTAAAAATCCCCCAAACTGTAAAACTACGCTCTATTATCTATGACTGCTCATATTCAACATGTCTAAAAATCAGTAGGCAAACTGAATAGGTCTTTGACACTTTGGTCCTAACTCAATATTGCAATATTTTTTGCTCACCTAGATATCATAGTCTAGGGCTTCTTTTTGAATACCTGAAACTGTATTTGAGACGTGCACTTGCTTGTTCTATTTGTGGAGGTAAAACGTGAGCCTTTAATTGTTCCATCTTTGGTCCAGTCCTAATTATTTTGGTTGTTGCCTATTATTTTCACCTTTAAGCACCTTAGGATAGTCTAGAACTACCCAATAGGTCCTAAATACCTCAGGGCCACAAGGAAGGGACGGGTAGTGCATGCATAGGATATCTTTCAAGGTTGATAGAACGTTTTAGGCTATGACCAAGGGGACAGAATTGGATAGTAAGGATATGATGACTACGCGCTATTGTCACGTGTAGCCCCTCATTGATGAGTGATTACCGAGCATTGTGTAGGTATGATCTTGTAGGCTAACCAACCCAGGACCTCTCCTTCCTAATTCCTATGTGTTTTAAATGAACTTTTTTTCTTTACGTATATATATGCAAATTGTTCAGACCTCTCCCTTGCTTCAATTACTTGAATCATACATGTGTTTATAATGTGAAAACATGCCTTTATTTGTGAATATGTGTTGAAATTGTTTAGTTGTAAAATGACTAATTCACATAGTTTAAGTTCGGCCCCACCGTTGTGGACAGCGAGGGGTGCCTAACACCTTCCCCTCAAGGTTATTTCAAGCCCTTACCCTAATCTCTAGTAATTCAACCTAGTTCATGAGTTAATTTCTCTAGGTGCCCTAACGCACCATAATCCGTTAGGTGGCGACTCTTCAAATACCCAACTCCCAGAAGGAAACGGGTTGTTTCCCCATGAACGTCGAAACCCGGACTTCCCTGTCAAAAAGGGAAAAAAAAGAGGGGGCGTGACAATACTCATATAATTATTCCGTGCGACCAAGCAAACTTGAATATCAGCAATCGATCCAACAAGAGAGAGCGCCGCAATACTAATGAAGTACACTTAACTCATACACATTGCCCTTTCTTATTTGTATACCCTCATCAAGCCGCACCAATTAGTGATATCATTTACCTAGTTATCTGAACCTGTGTCCATGTTGCCTAAGAATTTATGACCTTCTTTCAAGATCTGAACCGTAACCTCACACATGCAAATCTCAACTCTATACAACATACCACATATACCATGCCATCCTATGATAAATATGAGAACTTCCTAATCCATCCCGAGCCAAAAGCAATTTTGTACTCAACTAGCCAAGAACTTTCCATTTGATCCCATCCAGAAGAAAATCACTATACATCATATGCTCCGCATGCTAGTAGAAAATATACATCTCTAACCATTGTAGAAGTCATCAAGGACTCTCCGAATCCCATTTTCACAAAGCCAAACCGTCAGGACTGAATCCTTCTAGCTTAACCAAGCTACATAGGTCACCAAAAACGCAAGAGCATTGCCACGAGACACCTGTAGAAACTCATTACCTCATAAGCACCCAAAGAACTAATCATATCCCTTACTATGCTGATCCGACCTACTGCCAAGATATCCTATTTATCCAAGTTCCTTCTAAATTACTTTCACGCCATCCTCAACCCAGACTCACCAAACGAGACCCAAGTATAAACACACCGTCTAAGGCTCATAACCTGCCGAATACTCTCTTAAATATCCCCAGAAGCACCACATTCAAAATACTTACCCTGAAGAGACTTCATGCGAATCTAAAGCCATTACCTTTACCTTCCTAATACTGATATGTAGAATCCATAATGATATAGAAATGCCACAAGTCTTGACACCCTCCAATGTAAACCTCAATTTCTAACCAAATACACATCCTGAAGATCCCTCAATTGTTACATATACATCTTGAATCTATTAAACCGTTCTCAGGAGTCATCCGCTCTACTCAAACCTCAATCAGACTGATCAAACAGACGGAACGACATGTGCTCTATTAGCACTCCAACACCCAAGGAAGTAATCCCCACCTTAATGCAACCAAATAAATTCCTGCTCCATGCACATTGCATCCTTCACCAATAACAACTCAAGTCATTCCATGATTCTTATACACCATAAAGCATAACTTAACCCCTATCTAAAATTTTCTTTACTTGAGTCATCCTTGATCTCAACTCTTGTAAGCCATAACTGATTCACCAGTATACCTTAAACTAAAACTAATATGACACTTAGTCGCTCAATCAATTTATCAATAGCACACTCCCCCACTTGGTTCAAAGCCAATGGTCAAAACACACAAAAAACTTGCAATGCGCATACTCTATTACTGCCACAATACCATAGTGAGATTGAATTAAATCCTTCATAAGATCGTGCAAACCAAACCATCTAGTACTTCAAATCATCTACAAATCTCGCATTCACCCTCGTAACAGTCAAGAAAACTCTCATACGCGATTCGAAATCAATCTGCAGCACATATAATTCACCAGTAAAGGAGGACTCACTACAATACAGCATAGGGATTACACTCCCACTGGACACCCTACAGAAGATAACCCGCCTACTTCGTCTCAAACTAACATCTCTTTATACCTTTCCACCATCATAAACATCACGCAATCACTTAATCTTCCTGAGTCTGAACTCATATCACGACATGAAATCTACTTCATTCCCCAACTAAAAAACATGAAAAAATCCTTCAACACACTCATAACTCGGGGCTATACATCAAATCAAGATAGAAATCAAGCACCAAATAGTTCTTTCTACCTTTAAGCAGACCCTCCTCATCACATCCAAATCATATGAACACATATCGCAGTTACGTCATACTCATCACGTAGCCATCTAACCATCACTTCCAATAATAGGGACACTACCAAACATATAAATCCAAAAGCACATGCTCACATAATCAACACCTCAGTGCTCAATCTATAAGCAAAGCCCGACCCCAAGTCCTCCAAACTAGCCCAACATCAACACACAAAAATCACATCTCACCTCTCGTTCAGGGAATCACAAGCCGTCGAGGCACATCTGATATCGAGCGCTCAGGCACACATATGAACGTATGGAAGGAATTTCAAGAGTTATATTTCAAGCTGAATTAATGTCGCACGATAAGAATTCAAGAATATGGGATTCCCTAAATGTTCTACAGCCTCTCGAAGATAAGTACAGACATCTCCGTACCGATTCGGGAGACTCTAATAAACCTGCTCATGACTCGTGAGACCTATGTAACCTAGGCTCTAATACCAACTTGTCACGACCCTAGAACCAACCCGGTCATGATGGCGCCTATCACGAAACTATGTCGGCCGACGCATTCCCATAGTAGTTCAACATTTCATTAAAACTTAAATAAAAACATTTTTCAACTAAAATTTTCATAAAAGATATAAAGTCAAAAACCAAAATGCGGAAAATATAAAAGCCCGACCCCGGGTGTCATTAAGTTATAAGCAATATTACAATTGTTCTGAAACATAACAAGACTAACATAGTCTGAAAGTAGCCAAAATATACTAGAAGGAAGATAAAGAAAGAGAAAGGCTGGACTACGATCACCAGGCAACTACCTCACTATCTCCGGTGATAATCCATGACTGGAATAGTCAATAGCCGCTAGCGTGACCTGAGATCCTGGATCTGCACACAAGGTGTAAGGGGTAACGTGAGTACACCAACTCATAAGTAACAAATCCAAACTATGGACTGATAGGTAGTGACAATCTAAACCTCAACAATTATAACACATTTACATTGTACAATAAGTAGGCATGTTGGCTATTCAGTTATTCAACTCAATAGTAAAGCAAAATACCAATCCGAATAGTTTGAAGTATAAAGCTCAGCAAATCTCTACATGTTAATGCCATAAATGTATGAAAATGCACTGTGTGCTCCTACTCTCAAGTGCTCAACCACTCAGTATTGCATATGGCCATCCAATCCAGGAAAATCCATCCTGGAACATATACAACGCTGACTCCAAGTCATCCAGTACCGATGAACAAGGGTCATCACTTGTTTTTGAAATAAATTTTGCATTTCGAGGCCTTAAAAACCTCTTTTAGAATCACCTCAATTTGCGTGCATAGTCCTGGTGCGTGGCCAGAAAGCCTATATGTGAAAATCTATGGAAAAGGATAAATTTTGACTATAAAATGAATTAATTTGACTTCAGTCATGTTTTGGGTAAACGGACCCAGACCCGTGATTTGAATGTCCCTGAGGATTTGTAGGAAAATATGGGACTTGGGCGTATGCCCGGAATCGAATTCCGAGGTCCCAAACCCGAGAAATGAATTTTTTAAAAAATTATTTTCTGGAAAATATAAACATTTTTTAAAGTGAAATGTTATGTGAAACCTGAGGTATCGGGCTTGTATTATGGTTCTGGAGCCCAGTACAGGTTCAATATAATTTATATATGTTGTCGGTAAAGTTTGGTAAGAAACAAAATTCATTTGACGTGATTCGGAACTTAAATGCAAAGTTTGATGTTTTAAGAAGTTTGGAAGTATTTCATTGATTTTGAGGTTTAATTTTATGTTTATGATGTTATTTTGGTGTTTTGATTATATGAATAAGTCCGTATAATATTTTTGAGGTTGTGCGTATGTTTGGTTTGGAGCCCAGAGGGCTTGGGTGAGTTTCGGATGTGTCTCGGGAGGTTTTTGAACTTAGAAAAATTTCAGAATATGCTATCAGCTGGTGTCCAGTTCCTTGTGCTATGCGATCGCATAGAAAAGTTTGCGATTGCATAGTGTAAATTTCAGGGGGTCCATTTTTGTGTTATGCGATCGCATGTCTTCATCCGCGATCGCGTAGAGTTAAGTCTGGGGGCTCACCAGTTGTTCTATGCAATCGTAATCCCTGCTCCGCAATCGCGATGACCAGTCCCCCTTTACCCTATGCGATCGCATACCCTTGTCCGCGATCGCAGAGAACAATTTCGCACAATCACTTAAACAATAACAGAACATATGGGAATTTCACCATTTTTCATAAACTTCTTCTTCTCCACACCTCTTGGGCGATTTTTGAAGAGGAACTTCACCATAGCTTCATAGGTATGTAATCCTAAGCTCGTTTTCTTCCATTTTTATCAACACCCACTAGATTCCTAGGTATAAAACATGAGATTAAGGGTAGAAAATTAAGGATTTAGGTAGAGTTAGGGCTTTTTGATTATTTAGAAATTTGACCTCGTTTTGGGGTCGAACTTCAAAATAAATTATATATTCGGGCTCGTGGGTGAATGGGTGATCGGGTTTTGGTCCGAACCTCGTGTTTTGACCAAGCGGGCCCGGGGTCGATTTTTGGATTTTTGGGAAGAATGATGGGAAAGCTATAATTAAACATTGGAATTGGATTGTTTAGCATTTATTGATGTTATTAAGTCGATTATGTAGATACAATTGATTTGGAAATAAATTCAAAAGGGAAAGCAGTGTTTGAGGCTTGAGTCGGTCGTGGAAGTTTGAGGTAAGTGTTTGGTCTAACCTTAGCTTGAGGGATTAGGAGTCGAGTCCTATTTGCTATGTGGTAAATATTGAGTACGACGTATAGGCATGGTGAGGAGTATCTATCCGTTGGTGTCAAGCATGCCCGTGAGTCTTATATTGTGGTTATCATGACTTCGTTGTATTATTCATGCTTGATGATGATTTTCTATTTGTTGTAAAAAATTTGTGGAAGGGATTGTGATCCTTGAATATTTAGGAGCGTTGGCTCGAGTTGTATAACGAATTGTGAAAGTATAAGAGGTAACTGAACCCTTGGAGCATTGGCTCGAGTGGTAAAGTGAGTTGTGAAGTAAAAGTGAAAAAGAGAAAAGAATCACTATATTGTCTCCTTTGCCGACACTTGTTGTGGAAATATTGTTTCCTTTCCAGGATATTGTTGTAGTTTTGATGATGATGTACTTGCCGGGACTTGTTGTTAAAATATTGTTCCCTTGCCGGGATTATTTTTGTAATTTCCCTTGCCCTATTGTTTGTTATTATTGTTTGGGTGAGGAAGAGAGTTAAAGCACGAAGGTTGATGCCGTGCATTATTTTTGGTGAGGCAAAAGTGTAAAGCACGAAGGGTGATGTCGTGTATGTTTTGTAAGGAAAAAGTGTAAAGCACAAAGGGTGATGTCGTGCCGCACGATATACCATTCCGTACCGATTATATTGATTATATGGTGAGGAAAGAGAATAAAAGCACGAAGGGTGATGCCGTGCACATTTCTATTTCTTGATTGCTTTGGTGAGGACGAGAGTAAAAGCACGAAGGGTGATGTCGTGCACTTATTGATTTATGGTTCCTTGTTGATATCCGAGATATATTGTTTCTTTTATTCACCTGTTGTCTTTTTATTTGGAATTGATATCTCCCCCGCAGCATGCTATCCCTCCCATACTTGACTGTCTATTTATGTATTTATTTTTTGTTGTATATGGTTGAATTGCACATGCTCATATGGTAGTCTGGTCTAGCCTCGTCACTACCTCGCCAAGGTTAGGCTAGGCACTTACCAGCACATGGGGTCGGTTGTGATGATACTACACTCTACACTCTTTTGTACAGATCCCAATGTTGTAGACTTCAGACAATAGATCAGGTGGCTACCTTCAGTCCACGCGGAGATCCAAGGTAGACCTGCAAGAGTCTGCAGGCCCTGGCGTCTCCTCTATCCCAATTCCCTGTTTCATTTTCCTTACATTCAGAAACAGTGTATTGTTATTTCTTCAGACTTTACATGTAGTGAATCTTAGACTGTCTGTGACACTGTGACACTAGGTTTTGGGTGATTAAGGCTTAAGTAGTTGTAATAAATGCAGATTTAAGATATTTTATTATTTTCTTCCGCTTAATTAAAATTTTTACTGTTTACACGTTATCGCTTTATAATTTTTAAAAAGAAATAAATTAATTGGTTCAAAGGATTGGCTTGCCTAGTTCACATTATTAGGCACCATCACGACTCCTGAGGGTGGAAAATCCAGGTCGTGACAAAAATCCATCTCCAGGTATATATGTATACATACTCAACCACTCGATACCGCATATGGCCATCCGGCACAGGGAAATCCATCCTAGAACATACTCAACAATGACTAGACGTCACTCGGTACCGAGAAAAAAGGGAAATCCATCCTTGTGGAGAAATCCATCTCCATATGTCAATACTTCAGACAAATCCATATCTAGGGAAATCCATCCCTCCATAATATCATACGCGCTCACTTGTGTAGACTCCGGAGGGGCTCCTTTCAATCTAAGTGCTATAACAAGCCAATGAAGGCATAATTAATAATCTGTTGCGATGTGCAGTCCGATTCCATGACTACAACTCATAATCAGGCTCTCAGCCTCACTTAGTAATCACTCTCCAATCTCACACACAGGGGCTCACAATGCCATGAAACTATCCCAAAACAATGATATGATGCCAAATAACAATAACCGAGACTGAGACATGATATGATATGCATGAACAAGAATGAGTATAGAATAATAATGAAACTAATGAGATAACAGCAAGAAACGACGACTCGAGCCTCAACAGTATTGGCGTGAAGCCCTAACATGGTAATTAGCATGATTTACAGCTCATTAACTTAATTACATAATCACAACACAGATATCAGCAAGAAAGAGTCACTAAGCGGTGTCATGGAATGAACCAGGCCATAATTTCTCGCGGTGCACGCCCACACGCCCGTCACTTGGCATTTACGTCACCACAATATTTAATCATATAACACATAGTTCGGGGTTTCAAACCCTCAGAACCAATTTTGGAAGCGTTACTTACCTCAAGTCAAGCCAAATCCAAATCTGCTATGCCTTTGCCTCTAGAATCGGCCTCCAAACGTCCCGAATCTAACCAAAAGCAATACCATGCAATCAATATAGGCCAAGGAATCAATTCCAAATGAAAAACTATCAATTCAATCCAAAATCCCAAAATTCAGCCAAACTCGGCCCCCGGGCCCATGTCTCGAAATCCGACAAAAATCACAAAACTAGAAACTCCTTCCACTCACGAGTCCATACAAACAAAATTTATCAAAATTCGACTCCATTTGACCCCTCAAGATCTCAATCAAAACTCTCCAAAATCCCAAGCCCTAATCCTTCATTTCACACTTAATCACCACTAATTACATGATTAAACCACAGAAAACTACCATAATCGCGAGTATTAGGGCTCAAAGTACTCACCTTAGTGGAAACCCCTTTGAATCCCTCTTCAAATTGCTCCCAAAAGCTCCAAATCCGAATAAAAAATAGTGAAGAATGCCCAAAATTTGCAAAAGGGCCTTTTTATACATTGTGCCCAGCACTTCCGCATCTGCGGCCAAATTCACGCACCTGCGAGACCGCTCCTGCGGTCCAAACGCCGCATCTGCTCATTTCACTTAAAATCCCCAGCTTCCTTACCTGTGCCCTAGGCCTCGCACCTGCGGGCACACTGATGCGGTCCAACATCCGCTCTTAGGGTCTTCTCCACTTCTGAGGACCTCGCACCTGCAGCCCCCAATCCGCAGGTGCGAAAATGACAGAAGTAGCAGCTTCAACTTCTCAAACCAACTTCCAACCTTTCTATTAACCACCTGAATTCATCCTGAGGCCCTCGACACCTCAACCAAAGATACCAACAAGTCATATACCACTATTCAAACTTATTCAAACCTTCAAAACACTCCAAACAACATCAAAGGACCAAATCACCCTCGGATTCAAGCGTAAGAACTTCTAAACTTCCGAATTCTACAAACGATGCTGAAACCTATCGAACCTCGTCCAAATAACCTGAAATTTTGCACACACATCACAAATGACACTACGAACCTACTCAAATTATTCCAACCCTAATATCAATATTTCCACTATCGACCAAGAAATGCCAAATTTCTAATTTCGCCAATTCAAGCCTAAATCTACTATGAACCTCCAAATCACATTACGGACGCGCTCCCAAGTCTAAAATCACCTAACAGAGCTAAACAAATCACAAAAATCCAAATCCAATATTGAATACTAAAAAGTCAAAACTTGGTCAAATCTTTCAAATTTTAAAGCTTCAAGCTAAGAATTGTTCTTCCAAATTTATTTTGATTATCATGAAAACCAAAATCGATGATTTACATAAGTCATAATACATCATACGACTCTAGTCATGCCCGAGAATTGGCGAGCAAAGTGCAAATTCTCAAAATTATCGGTCGGGTTGTTACATAAGGTTAATCGAACGTGATTTGATAGCTTTCGACATCGAACGAAGAAGTTTGAAGTTCTAAAGTTCATAAAGCTCGAATTGGGAAGTGATTTGTGATTTTGACATTTATTTGATGTGATATGAGGCCTCGAGTAGGCCCATGTTTTATGTTGGGACAAGTTGATATGATTGGATGAGGTCTTGAGGGCCTTGGATGGACTCTAGGTGGTTAACAGATCGAATTTATAATTTGAAGATGGGTTGAGGAAGCTGACATCTGGTGTAATCACACCTGCGAGGTTTTGGCCGCAGGTGTGGAGTCGCAGAAGCAGCCTAGGAGTCATAGAAGCGGGTAGGAGCACAGGTGCGAGGGAAGATCTGCACCTACAAAGGCGTAGATGCAGAAGGGAGATCGCAGAAGCGGAAGCTACTAGTTTGAGTTAGAGTCGCACCTGCAATGGATTTCCGCAGGTGGGGAGCCGCAAAAGTGGCTATTAGACCGCAGGTGCGAAGGTCGTGGCTGGGTAGTGTCTTCTTTAAAATGAAGGGTTTGGCTCAATTTCATTTTATTTCGTCCATGGGAGCCGATTTTGGAGAAACGTGGAGTGTCATCTTCATCAACTAGTAAGGGGTGAGTGCTTTCTTTCCAATTTTTAGTTAAATACATGCTTTTATATGGATTTAATCATTGAAAAATAGTGAGAATATAAGGTTTTGGTGGGAAAACCTAGAATTTTTATTTTTGGATTTTGACCAAGATTTGGACATGAAACTTGGAATAAGTTATATATTTGTGTTTATTGCGTTATGGGTAAAGTTTATCTTCGAAAAATTTCGGAATCCGGGCACATGGGCCCGAGGATGATTTTTATCGACGTTTCAATCGGGGTTACTAATTGTTATAAATTATATTATAATGAGTATTTGAGTATCTATTAATTGGTTTGCATAATTTTTGGCTAGTTTTGGAGCGTTGAGCATCGATTCGAGATATTTGAAGGGCTTGGAAGCCGGTTATGGCACTTCGGAGCGAGGTAAGTCTCCTTTCTAACCTTGAAAGAGGGAATTTATCCCATAGGTGAAATAAATCAATATGTTATCCTATATGTGGGGGCTACGTATGCACGAGGTGAAGAGAGTCCTTGCGTAGCTACTATTATGCTTAAGTCCGGGCAGTCTAGGATCCAAAAGCATGCTCTACTTGTAATATTTGCAACCTTGTGTCAATTTAAAATGCTTAAATCATATCGAACTTGGTAAATAAATATTCTAAAAGGCTAAGCATCATTCCTTGACTATTAAAAGTGAAATTGCCATTTCCTTGGATAATTCCCCCTTGATGAATTCTCGATTGACTGTTTGAATGCATTTATCTTTGTGGAACAGGCCTAACGCCTTGACAGATTAAATAGATGCATTTATGATTTGCGCCATTCGACACTCTAACAATGCACAGTATATATATTTGTTGGATAGGGTCATACAACCTCGACATGATTTGCGCATGCTTGTATTGCTTGCCTTGAAATTTATAAATAATGATATTGCCTCCCTGGTATGAGATAAATTGATAAATGATGAAATATGAATTTGGAAATCTCTTATTATCAAAAGGATTGTTTACTTGTTTTATTTTTTTTTTTTGAGTTTACTACCATTTTTAATAAATCCATGACTAATTATATTAGTGATGGCCATAGTAAGTGTTGGAGTTGACCTCTCGTCACTACTTCTTTGAGATTAGACTGGATACTTACTGGGTATGCGTTGTTTTAGTACTCATACTATACTTGCTGTGCATTTTGTTGTACATGCACATATGTGCGCAGTGTCCTTGTGGGCGCAGCGGTGCGATTGATACAGGGACTTAGGTGAGTTGCATCTTATGAGACGATCCACAGCCAACAGAGTACTTTCTTTTCTGTCCAATTTTTATTCCGGACAATCATTGTATTTTATTTTTACTTCCTAGCAAATGCTCATGCACTCGTGACACCGGGTTCTAAAATAATTATGAAATTATTCAGTATTGAAATTTGTTGAAAACATTATTATTTACTCTGTGGAGTTCACCGTTTATTATTTAACTTAAGGAAATTATGATTTCAAAAATCTTAAAATGAGAACCAAATTAATTATTTATCGTTGGCTTGCCTGATAGTGGTGTCAGGCACCATCACGACCTTTAATGATTTTTGGGTCGTGATAGTTCCGGAGGCCTCGGGTGAGTTTCGGATGCTTAACGGGTTATTCTTGGACCTTGGGAGTTGGCAGATTTTTCTGGTGTTTTGCTGCAAACAATTTTTTCATCTCGTTCGTGAAGAGGAATTTGTGGGAGGTGAGATTTTATGCTTTGCGTTCGCGAAGGAGGTCCCGCATTCGCAAAGCACTGGGGAAGTTGGCCTACGCGTTCACGATGTAGGTACTGCGTTCGCGTAGAAGGAATGGACAGCTGGGTCCCCAGGCCTTTATGCCTACGTGTTCGCGATGTTGGTCCCGCGTTCATATAGGGTTGAGTTGATAGGCTTTCGCGTTCGCGACAAGGGCATCACTTTTGCGATGAAAAAATTACAGGAAAGAGTAGATTGCTCTTCGCAAACGCGAGGGGTATTCCGCGTTCACGAAGAAGGGAGCACCTGCGCAGAATTTAAAGTTCAAAAACGAGGGTTTTGAGTTCATATCACAAAATTAAATTGGGAGCTTGGTAGAAGGCAAAATTTCAAGGGATTTTTAGAGAAAGTAATTGGGTAATGATTCCTAATTCCCTTATGGTTATATCTCACTAATCTATGCTTAACTTCACCATTTAATTTTGGATTTGGAGTGAAAGATTGGGAAAATTTGAGAAAAGTTCTTAGGCCAAATTTTGGAATTTTGATCGAGATTTTAGTATCGAATTTGAGAAATTTTGGTAAGAGGTAACTCGTGAGTGAATGGGTGTTCATATTTGGTGACTTTTACCCAATTCTAAGACCTGGACCCGGGAAGGCTTTTTGAGTATTTTTTTAATTTCTTTCTATAGCTTTGATTTCATTAGATAGATTAGTTCCTTGTAGTTATATTTATGTTACGTAATTGCTTTTGGTTAGATTTGGGCTATTCGGAGTCGAATATTCGTGGAAAGAGCATTGTTACAGATTGATTTGAGCTTGGTACGAGGTAAGTGGCTTTTATAACTTTGTGTGGGGAAACTCCCCTTAGGATTTGATATTGTTTGATATATGAGTGCCATGTACGTGAGGTGACGAGTGCATACACGGGCTATTTGTTGCGAAAACTCCATTTTCATTAAGTAAAATATTTGTTTTTCCTTTAACTGAACTACACTAGCATATATAATTATCCTGTTTAGTTCAGAACATCATGTTTACGTGTCTTAATTTCTTATGTCAACTCTGCGCAATATGCTTAGTAATTTCCTGCTTCTTCATTGACGTATACTTAGTCTAAATTGTAGGATTTTGTGTTGTAAGTTGTAATTCTATTGTTCGAGCAGCATATTTATTTTAGGACTACGGAACGGTATTTCGGGAGATCCCCCTGTACTGCATATTTACTTTGAGATTACGGAACAGTATTTCGGGAGATCCCTCAACACTGCATATTACTTTTGGACTAGGGAACGGTATTCCAGGAGATCCCCCTGCACATTTACGTTTGGGACTAAGGAACTGTATCGTGGGAGATCATCTATTGTTATCTCTGTGTTCTGAGTTGTTGCCTTTCTATGATTATATTCTTGTTAAATTACAGTAATTATTTTAGTGTGATATTACATTTTGTCTTATTTTATTATATATGCACCAGTAAGGCCCTGACCTGGCCTCGTCATTACTTGACCGAGGTTAGGCTTGACACTTACTGGATACCATTGTGGTGTACTCATGCCCTTCCCTGCGCTTGTTTTTGTGTGCAAATTCAGGTACCGCTTATCAGCCGCATTATCAGTAAGGCGAGCCAGCTGTAGAGACTTCAAGGTATATCTGCTGCATCCGCATATCTCGGAGTCCCTATTTACTCTTCCCCATGTCAAGCATTTCTTATATTTCCTTTTGTTAGACTCTAGAGTATAGAAATACTGTTTTTCTTTCTTTCTACAGTTTGTAACTTGCGATATTCTGGATTTTGGAAGAGTTTATGTACATTTCGAGAGTGATTATTGTACGTGCCGAGCGACATCTTAATTTCTTATTAAAATTTACCTGTTAGTTTACATGTTTCATTTCATTTTTCGTAAAAAAAAAATTAAAGTTACCTAATTGTAGAGACTAGGTTCCGTCACGACAGGAGAACTTGGATCATAACAAAACTATTTCCGATTGACCTGGCAATTAATTGCCAAAAAAAAAAAAAAAAAAAAAAAAGGAAGCACATGGACCAACTTAGAAAATAGTACATTCCACGACTCCCCCACTAGCCAGTATCACCACACCCTCCTCTCCCACTTCATTTACATGTAACAATACACACTATGTCATACACTTAATACAGTTGTTTCTTGAACTTGTACTTCTTATTTGTCAATTGTTGCTGACAAAAACAAGAACAAGGGCCAATAAAGCAGCATCTTCCCTCATACTCTGTAACTCTCTCTTCTTTCTTTGAATCCCTCCGTTTTCATTTTTCTTACATCTTACATTCACAATTCATAATTTTTTAGTTTTTACATACACAAATACAATCCAAATTGTTCAATCTGTTAATACATACTAATAAAACCCAGCTCGTAAGTTAAGATCTGCATTCAATTCATATGACGGGTCACTTGGTGGGTCAATCAATCACTAGTTATTTATTTGGGGACGGGGGTTAGTGATGTTAATGGGTTGATTCTTGTAGATCTGTTGAATGATTTTGTGAGAATTTTATTAATTGAATGCTATTTGGGTGGTTTTTATTTAGATCTGAGAATGGAGTAGTGCAGGTCTCCTTTTATTTGAAGTGAAGTTTATGTTTTTTTCATATAAAAGTATGTGGATCTGCATTTGTGATTGATGCAAATGTTGCCATTCTAGTTATCTTGTGATTTTTATCTGATTTTTTACTGTGGCGTTGGATTTATACGGTCGAAATGGAGTGGGATGGATCATGAGGATTCATATAGACTTAATTATTTAAGTTATATACGTTTTCAGGGTGAACACTATAAGCAAATTTTAACCTGTGATAGTAGGTTAGTTACTATTTTTACTAGATTACTAATTAATGCTTATCAAGAGATTTACTTGTAATTCCCTAATAAGCGATCTGATTGTGTATATATATTTGTTGTACTGTCAATTTATAGAACTTAAAACTCTTTAGTTGATTCCATCTAGTTTGGGATTGAGACGTAGTTGTAATTATAGAGTGATTGAGTTAATTTAGGTCATTTGGGTTTTATCCTTGAGAATTCATTGATCTTTTCTGTGAAGCTGTTATTTTTACTAGCTGACGCTGCTTTTCGACTAGAAAGATAGAAGTTTTAAGGAAAAGGAAAAAAAAGAAAAGTATTTTGATTAATGAAGGTTATTACTGCTGCTGAAGTTTCACTAAAAGCTTATTTTGGTACTTGATCATATGAGGAATTGTTTCTTTCTTTGGTTGTTGTATTTCTTTTACCCTAATTTTGCTTTTAGAGCTTATTAGACCATTTCAATTATGGAAATGGTATTATTAACTCCACTTTCTTATTTATGTCTTTGGGTTATGGAAGGGAAGTGTTATGTTTGCCTGATATATTATGGATCATAACGTTTTCTTCTACGTATTTTAGGTGGGGAAGAGCAAATAGAAGATTTGGAAATTTTGATGTGGAAGTGTGAATGCTTCTTTTTGCTGCTTGGAGGGTAAAACTTGTTTCTCGCAGCAAAAGATAAAGGCAAATGGCTCCTGCAAGCAAAGCTGATAAGAAGGCTGCTGGTGATGTGGCTGCATGGATGTTCAATGTGGTCACTTCAGTTGGAATCATTATTGTCAACAAGGCTTTAATGGCTAACTATGGCTTTTTCTTTGGTAAATTTCTCCGCGATTTTTGTCATTATATCAGAACAGCATTCCTTTTATGTTAAGATTCAAGCAGCATTGGTTATATCTATTCCTTTTAATTTGAAGGATATAATGTCATGGAATGATGGAATATAATATGCATAAACTCAAAGACCTATAGTGTGTTATAGCTAGACGTGTTTGTTTTTAAAAAAGAAAAGCTATAAAATGACGAGTCTGATGGTACATTTGGCAAGAAGAGAAGTCAGAAGGGAAACATATGCTTCTTTGAACTGAAACTCAAAATTTACAAAATATACTTAGGAGATATACAGTAAGAAGAGACTCTAATAGAAACTTGAACCTAAAAGGGTTTTGCTGTACGGGCACTTTCCATGTTAAAACTGATACAAGTTTCTTTAACTTGGTGGAGAATAAAGATTTAACATTACTATACATTCTTTTCAGTCCTTTTATGATATGGTTGTTCTAGTTTTTGATTACAACATTCATTGCAGCAACAACATTAACCGGGATGCATTTTGCCACAACAACCTTGATGACTATTGTTCTTAGGTGGCTTGGATACATCCAAGCGTCTCATTTACCCCTTCCAGATCTTCTAAAATTTGTACTGTTTGCAAACTTCTCTATCGTTGGGATGAACATCAGTTTAATGTGGAACTCGGTGGGATTCTACCAGGTAATTCTATGCTCAACCTGCTCTCCTGATTCTATTGAGGAAATCAAATACTAATCTCCATTATCACTCGCAGATTGCAAAGTTGAGTATGATCCCTGTCTCCTGCTTACTAGAAGTTGCCTTTGACAAGATCCGTTATTCAAGGGACACAAAGCTGAGTATTGTTGTGGTACTCCTTGGTGTTGCTGTGTGCACAGTTACTGACGTGAGTGTTAATACCAAAGGCTTCATTGCTGCCTTTGTAGCTGTATGGAGCACTGCACTGCAACAGTATGTAAGTTGTCTCGGCAATTAAATATCTTATGTCATCTTGAAAAGCTTGATCGAATCATTTAACCAATACACCAAAACACGAAGGGAATAGATGCACCATCAATAAGGTCACTTGATTACCGGACCAGTAATGCAGGTATATTATGGCACAAGGGTTTGGTTGAGTGTTTGGGGTATAAGAGTAACAACCCGGAGATCCTAGGTACAAATCCAGTTATAAAACTTAGTATGAGCAAAAATATTCTAGTCTTAGCACACAGGTTTAGCCAGAAATATACTTGTGGTCGTACCAGGCAGCTTAGTGGATTAGTCGAGTTGCATGCAAGTTGGGTTTGATACATCTGTCATAAAAAAGTTGCTATACATGGATTATAATCTAAAAGATGCATGCAGTAATAATTATACGTACCAAATTCAAGTTTAGCTTTAACTTGTAAAAACTTTTACTTGTTTAAAAATTATGTAAAAATTCTTGCTATAGAATGTTATAATTATTTTTTTTAATTGAAAAAATGTATTCTTATTTACGAAAATAAGTCCCCTACATTAAAGGCATTTTTGTGTTTAGGGTGCTCTTATCGATGTATTGTTTCTGCGTGGACTTTATCTACATTGTATCCCTATATCTGAGATGTAAAAACAAAAGGGATTTAAAACATTAATGAGCTCTGCATAAGATATGCGGGTATTACTTATGATTAGATTTATATAGGAAACCAAAGGTTGTATCAGCATGGCATAGTTCGTGATCTAGAGTTTTATACGGGAAATCAAACCCGATACTAGTCAGGCCTTTTTTTCGTTCCTTAGATAAGTAATCAGGCGTATTATTAATGCAATGTTTGTCCCGAAATCAAACAAGACCTAAGCCTCTTTTATTATAAGAGAAATGGAAAACTTGTTTCGTGGGTAATTGTATAAAACTCGTCACTTCTGTACTTCGCTTTGATTTGAAAATAATATTTTATACGTAATTCCTAGTCTTTCTATTTTCTTGAAGCTCTTCTATTGTTGAATGTGATGGCAGTTGGTTAAAAACTTAAATTTTGTACTTGGTTTTGTGTTTGCAGTATGTTCATTACCTTCAAAGGAAATACTCCCTTAGTTCTTTCAATCTGCTGGGACATACTGCACCAGTTCAGGCTGGAAGTTTGCTGATATTAGGCCCGTTTGTGGATTATTGGTTGACGAACAAGAGGATTGATCACTTTGCCTTCAACTTTCCATCTCTTGTTAGTACTCTGCTCTCTGTCATGAATTGCTGTTGATTTTGTAGAATGATTCTTATGTTTGTGGGAATGCGCTTTGAAATGCTTCTTACTTATAATCCATGGATTTCATGCAATTCGAAAGCTTGAGAAGTCTAAGGTCTATGTTTTTCTTGTCTGATACATCGATCTATAATTTTGTTATTTTCCTTTGGCAAATTAGTCGTAAACCTGCAATAATGATGAACTACGACTTCAGGGTGTATGTGTTTGATGTTAATTGTTGTATGAGCTGGCTTCATTTCAACTCGGGAAAAAAAAAATTGTACGAACAGGTTTCAGTTTTTGATAGTGCTGAATAAAGCTGACGTGGAACATACAGAAAAATGTTCATCTCATGCCTAACTTGCTTTACTCTCTCGACTTCTCTTTTCAAGATATTAGGATTTTAGTGCTCACCTATGTATGTATAACACGCATTTCATGCGATCACAGGATTGCAGTTCATTTATGCCATCTCTCTTATGTGAACAATATTCCATATGCTTGTCGATGCATGCATCTTTTATTCTATCAAACAAAGATGAGAGATTTGTAGCTGTCCCTTACACTTTTCTTTTTCTGCAGGTATTCATAATTCTTTCATGCACTATAGCTGTGGGCACCAATCTCAGTCAGTTCATATGCATTGGCAGATTTACTGCCGTTTCATTCCAAGTTATCGGCCATATGAAAACGATCCTCGTTTTGATACTGGGATTTTTGTTTTTCGGGAAAGAAGGTCTAAACATACAAGTTGTAGTTGGCATGATTATAGCAGTTTTTGGAATGATCTGGTATGGCAATGCCTCGTCTAAACCTGGTGGCAAAGAGCGTCGTAGCCATTCAGTTAAGCATGGATCAGATTCTTCATCACAACTGGATGATAAGGTGTAAGATTCTCTAGCATTGGAGCTGAAACAGAAGAAATAGCAAATACCAGGATTTTTTTAGCCAGCTGACACACACCTCCCGAAATCGATCAAATTAGATTCTTCTTAATGTTATAAATCTTTTTTTTACTACTATTATAATATACTTGAGTATGGAGCGTGGTTTCTGTCATTCTTTTGTGTTCCATGATCATAATTTATATGCTGATAAAAAAAGATTCGCGTGCATTTTTCTCTTCTAAGCAGTCTTGAGTTACTTATTTGAGATGACTAATATCTGCATTTAGTTCAGTATTCTTCAAGAAGAATTTTTTTTATTTATGAATGTTGGTGACTTGATGATAAAGAATTACTAGGTACTTGTTTACTGTTTATGTACAGAGGTAATATGATTTGCATCCTTTTACAGAAACGTCCAATTCGAGGTCTATATTTCAGAATAAAGCTGTTAAACGGGTGGGCCGGGCTGGGCCAGGCCGGGTCCCTTTTTTTTACCCGTCCGGGTTCCGGGCCGGGTTGGTTCCGGGTTGGTACAGTAACGGGTTTAGTGGGCTGGGTTAATTCGGGTAAAAATTGAACCATAAGGGTTACGGGTTGAGGGAGCCGGGCCGGGTTTAGTGTATTTTTACTTTTTTTTTTGGAATTTTGTATAACTATTGTAAGTTATATTAATATTTTGTATTAATTAAAAGAATATAAGTAAGATGGGAAAAAATTGCACTTATTGCAAGTGCTACTTTATTTCTTAATTTCAAGTTTCAACTTTCAAACTTACAAAATGAAATGTTTACATTTTTTTCAAGTAGTAAACTAGTAAAGTAGTAATTTCAAATGTTTTGCATCGCCCTAGCAACTTCATCATAATCAATATGAACCGATTGACCTTCTTCTGGCGTGTTAAATTCGGATGGGTTTCCATGTGTTAATATATCTCCAAGTTCCTCGTCTTCTGGGCTATCAACATCTTCCTTTCCTTGATTTCTTCGTTCTGATCTAATCCAATCTCTGAAACATACTAAAACTTCCAAAGCATTGCTTCCCAATGAGTGGCGGGTATCTCCAAGTTGTTGTCTTGCTTGGCTAAATGCACTCTCCGATGCAACAGTAGAAATTGGCACATTCAGCACGTCCCGAGCCATAGCGAAAAGAACAGGAAATTGCTTTCCATTTTCATGCCACCATCCCAACGGTGAAAATTCCTTTGTGCGAGACTCCTTTTGCTTCTGCAAGTAGAATTGAAGTTCATCAATATTCCTGCTACTGGTTTGAGTGTTAGAAAATGTAGAAAAAATATTAAAACTATCAAGGTCTTCTTCATCATCCACAGTAGCAGAAGTGTTACATTGCATAGTGGGATTAATATTGCTTACAACACGAGCAGCATCATCACATTCATTTGCATAATAATTATATAGTTGTTGTAAATATTCATTTAGCTTGTTCATAGAAACATATAAAGTTGGGGTTTCAGTTTCTCCAATCTCCATATAAGTATATAAAGCATTCATTAATTGGTGACAATCAGACATTTTAATAGAAGGATTTAAAACTGCACCAATTAAGTAAATCGGAGGAATTGAAAAGAAATATTTTTTGAATTTTGCTTGCATTTTTTCAACAACATCCTTATATTTTTCTTTCTTCTTAAATTCAGATAGTAGAAAAGAAATTTCAGCTATATGTACTAAAGCCATAGTAACAGTGGGGTAATATGCTCCAGAAAACTCAACAGTAGCTGTATAAAATTTATGTAAAAATTTAACAACATCATTAATGACCTCCCAAGTATCACTTGTTAACATACGCCTTGGATCAGTACAATGTGCATTAGCAACTTCAGTTATTGGGAATCTATATTTGTAGCAACATTTTAAAAATATATATGTATAATTCCATCTAGTAACAATTTCGTCTGGCATGAATCTAGGTTTAAGGTTATACTGGATACACTTAGTCTTAAATTCTTTTATTCTAGATTGTCTATTATTTCCTTGAATAACACCAACTGCTCTTCTAACATGAGTAATCTCAACTGAAAATAAATCAAGGCCACTTTTAACAATTAAATTATAAACATGACATGCACACCTAACATGAAAAATATCATCAAGAGGTGGTTGCAAATGCATTTTTAAAATTGAAATTGCAGCATTATTGTTAGATGCATTATCAAAAGACATACACAATACTTTTTTGTTTAGATTATAAAATTCAACAACTTCAACAATAGTACTACTTATAAACGCAGCAGTATGACTCTGATCTTCATCATATTTAAAAGCGATAATACGTTTTTGCATACAAGTACTATCATCTATCCAATGGCATGTAATAGTCAAATAATCACGTCCATTAACAGCATGGCCAATATCAGAAGTTAGACAAACTCTAGAAGGAAGGTGGCTAAACAAATAACGTATGTATGTTTGATATTGTCCATGAAGTTTAAAGATATCAGCTCGACAAGTACTTCTAGGGATACCTTTAAATAAAGGATTGTAAATCCTTTGAATATACATAATAAGATATGATGAAGAAGCAAAAGAAAAAGGTAGACAACCCAAAGCAATCATTTTTGCTAACTCCTCACGATCCCTCATTTTATCATATTTTAGTAGACCTCCAGTAGTAGGGTTAATAGTTGTTTGATTTGTATCCCCATCAGTGCCCCATTCTATGGGATGGTCAATTCTCATATGTCTACTAAGCGTCCCAGTCCCACCTAAATTTCCTCCAGTCAAATGTTTAAAAGTATCGTTACAAATTTTGCATCTAACTCTATCAGTACCTTCTATTATTTCAAAAAATTTCCAAACCTTACTTCTTTTTCTACGAGTAGAAATCGGAGCCACAGGTGGTCTACCAAGAGTGGTGCCACGACCACCACCCCTTGTACCACTAGCAACTCCAGCACTAGTAGGTGTAGGTGGTATCTCATCTTCTATTCCTATTTCATTATCTTCTATTCCAAAATCTTCTTGTAATTGTTCATAATCTATATCTACATTATCATTAGGCGATGATTCAGAAACATGTGAAAATGATAATGGGTCATTACTATTACTACCAGAAGCTCCAGGACTACCTCTTTTTTTATTTCCACCCCTACCAGTAACTTTTCTACACGCTCTTTTAGCAGCACTAAACATATTGTAAAAATTAAAGTATAAGCTAAAATTAAATATGCAATTAAAATATTAAATAAGAGAAAGAGTTGGAGGGAGTGCACCGAATTCGACAATAAATTGAGCACTTGATTATGCAATTCCGATGTTACCATGAACAAACATCAAGCAAGTATTTCAATTGTATTAAATTCAAAGTCCAAATGATAAAACACGATAAATTAAATACAAGAAAATAGAGCCAAATAAAATTAGAAGATGAATTGAAGTCTTAAAGTCTTGAAAATTGGAGAATAAGAGAATGATAGAAATTGAGATTGAGAAATGAGATTTGAGTGAAGAAATGAAGAAGGGGGGGGGGGTATTTATAGATTTTTAAAAGGGTTAATTTTGTAAAGTATTAAATACAAAAAATTAAAAAAAAAAGCCATTTATGCAACAAATCCGTTGGCCAACGGATATGTGCTGAAAAAATCTAATTTTCCAACGGATAGTGAGCCCCATGCTGCAGGAAAGTACAAAAAAAAAAAATAAAAAAAAAATTCTGACCGTTAACCGGTCCGGGCCGGTCCGGGTTAACCGGTTCGGGCACTGTTCATGCCAACCGGGTTACCCGGGCCCGATTAACAGCTTCCCCAAACGAACCCCTCCGTCCCCGGCCTAACCCCCCTACCCAGCCCACCCGGCCCCCTATGAACCGGGCCGGTCCGGTTCCGGTTTAAACCGGTCTGGGCCAGTCCGGTTCCGATCCAACCCGGCCCGTTAGCCACCTTTATTTCAGAATCATCGTTAGACTGAAGTGAGGGCGACTTTGACTTTTCTGTTGAAACCTTTCACAAATACGTAAAATCTTTCACGGAAATGATCACACAACTTTTTTTATTTGCACTGAAGTGACTAAACTATGTTTAGTGACTTCTTGTGATTCTTAGGCAAAGTTGAATGATCTTTTTGTTACAAAAAATAATAATTTAGTGACTTCCTATGATACTTGAACAAAGTTGATTATTTTTATGTTACAAAAAATTGTTTAATATTTTAGATTCTACGATATCAACCCTACGTGGGGGAGCCTTCCCAGCCTAGCATGCCTGTTTTTAGGTTCGAGATTAGATGAAGGAATGATTGCTTTACAATAGGCCCCAAAGTTATAGCCATGATGTGGAGATGGCAACTTTAAATTTGGTGTGAGTACATCCCTTCTAACCATTGTAGCTCGGGAAAAAAAAGCAATACTTGTGAGCTGGAGCCCTCGCTTTCAGGGTGGATAGGCAAGAAATTCACTATGAAAATTGACATGACACAATCCTTGAAGAGTACCATGCACCTGGCCTTGCTACGATGTACCTGGCCTTGCTTCTCTTGATCAACACCCACCTCCCATAGAGGCGGGTCAATATCAATATCTATACTAGAGAATGCTTTTAGCTCTATCTTTTCTGGGACAGACGGTGGATTAAACGAGGTATGAAGAAACTGGTCCGAACACCACTCTTATACACACACATAATAAATGATTGCTTGGCATTAACCATATAACTTGTATTTTGCGTAATCATAAACCTTATTTGAGCCTCCTGTGCCATCTAAAAATGGAAGAATGTGACACCCACGAAAACATGTTGATCTGCTTAACTGCCACCATGAGTTAATCCCTTTTCCTTACTATGAGCAGATTGCGAGGCCATTTACACAGCCATTAGTTATCTAAATCAGAAACCAGATTAAAAAAGGAAATGAGAGGAGACTAAAAACAAAAACTCCAAATATCATTTACTTGCTGAATGTACAACAAAGTGTTATTACATGGAGGCGACTCGAGGAAAAATTCTAAAGCTGAGCCAGCCTTTTGTAAGTCACTCGAATATACACTGTTACATCTACTTCTTTCACAAATATGTTCGTTTCTGGACGTACAACAAACATAAAAATAGAGGAGGACTATCTACATTCCATTGTACACCAATCGTGGATGGCCGAAAGGACTCTTCATATATCATTTTCTAACTACATATCATTTGCATTCTGTCCTTTCCTCATCCTCAAGCCAACAAAAAGTGACTTTACCAAGATAAGTAAAGAAACTAATATAGGCCCCAGAATAATGAGTTTTCAGATTGATATAGTACAGCCTAATTCCCTAGCAGCAGTATCAAGAAATTGAGCAGACATCCCATTTTCAAGCCGACTATTTGCTTCCCACATCAAACATTTCTCAATATCCGCTTTCCAGTCAATGATGCTTATGCTTAGGTACTGATAAGCAGGACTGTGGAAACCATTTACATCTGCTTGTTTAGCACTTGAAGATCTTACTGAACCAGCATACATAATGGCACGAAGAACCGATGTGCTGAGGGCACGGACGTGCGCACTTGGATGAGAAACACAGCGAACTGTAGCTGTTAAGCGACACTGCAATGTATTTAATTAAATGAATCTGTCAGTGTTGTAACCCAAAATGTGTCTCATCATTTAAGTGCTAAAGTAAAATTCAAAGAAGACAAGATCATTCTTCACTTCTATTGTTCCCCAATTCGAGCAAAGAGTATCACCTTCAGGAGGTTTGTGAGGCCATCAGCAACTGCCTGTCCGGATTCTCCCCAGTCAAGCACTGGTTGAATTGCTCTAGCTGTCACTTCCAGAAGCTGCTCAATTTTTTAAAGAGCAAGGATGTAAATACATCAAAATAAAGATGAGGAGCATGATGAGATATTATTCAAGTAGTCACGAACATATAGGAAGTCTTATCTTTCTGAATCATAGATTCATCACAGTGGGAAATGAGAACGACTATAAAAGATGTTACCCTAAACCAGAATTTTTAGATGTCATTACCTCCAGCTGCGGTAAGGTGCATGCTTCTCCATCGACGAGCATCCCATCTGTGGCCCGTAAAAGGAGGTCGGGGGCACTAGCCAGAATAACCAAAGATTCTGCTATATCATGATTCCTTATTAGTTCTGCAATCAACTTTACTATACGTTGGTTGATTCTCCACATCTGCTGACCAAGATCATCATCTTTAGCAATCCATGGTTGCAATTCCCTGTCAGCCTGACAAGTAAAGTTTGGCAAGAAAGTGACTAAACAAATACAGCGATGAAGACCTAAATACACCTAGAAGCAAGTTATGATAACTATTAGCATGCAAGTTGAAGAAGCTTCGGACCCAGACAAGTGCTGTACCCATTGTCATAAAAAAGATGTATTTGTCATGTGTACAAGGCCGAAAATATGATAGAGAAAAGGGAAAAGGTGCAAATTTACCCCCGTACTATTCAAAATTGCTTAATTTTGTCCTCTATTACGCTTTTGGTCCATTTATTCCCTTACTGTTATCAAATCATCTCATCTTTTTCCTTTCCATTAATGGAGCTCCAAAGCGAAATGGTTGGATTCCACATGTCCAAATTCTGGAAAAAAATGTCTAAATTTACCCATCTTTTAACTATGGTTTAAAATTACTCTCAGGTTGGAGCTACATTAGGGGTCAAGGGCAAACATGATACTTTTTCCTAACGGAACGGGTAATGTTAAACCAAAAGTTTAACAGAGGGCAAAGTTGCTCAACTACAAATAGTGCAAGGACAGTTTTGTCCCTTTTCCCTAAACATAAATTTGAAATTTTTTAAAAGCATGTGTATCTGTTAGCCCTTTGGATCCTAATAAATAGAAACTTTGCACAATAGCAGCAGCCTAACAAAAAAAAGATTCATGATCTATTTTGACCAAATACAGTTAAAGCGAAATCTGGACCTGAAGAACAATGGCTGTTGCAGCTTTTCCAGGTGACGCTGATACAACATTGCATAGTGCATCGACCACCTGTAGTTATGGACGATTGTCAGCACCATATAAAACACTACTAAGTATCTTGTGTATTTGAATGTACATTGCAAAAAGCAGCATGTGCTCTAACTTGATTACAGGTATTCTTCATGCTATCAAAAAACCACTGCACAATAATCGTAAAAGCAACATTTTCTCATTTTTGACTCCCAAAACCTAACACGTTCACTTTCTTCTATCATAACATTTTCCACCTCTTGAAGACAGTTCAATGATTTTCTTGTTATGCTGCCTGTATCACGCAGTTCTAATTAAAGTTGTTGGTATTTACCGCTACTTTGATTGTGCATGGAGTGCACAACATGAGATAGCAAATTCATATTTATAGAGAAACATAAATAGAAGAAGAGATTGGTGCTACCATGACCTAATAGGAAAAGTCCCTGTTATTCCTGTCTCCTTTGACATGAGCTTAACAAGCTTTGAGGGAGGTAAAGATTGTTATTTTTTCCTTGGAAGAAAAAAGAAGCTTTGAGGGAGTAAAGTTGGGATTGTCAATTAAAAGATTCTAATTTTCAGTCAACAGAGTAAGTGTTAGCAAATAGGACTCTTCCTAGCAAAAACTAATATCACGTGCAGAGAGAAAGGGGAGGTGGGTGTTGCAAGAAAAGGAAATAGGATTGGACCACACATGGAAAGAAAAGGAAAATCATGTTGTTTAAGGGGGGTGCTTTGTTCTTCAACTAACATGGTTTCACATCTTTTGATGCCAAAGCTAACCATAAAACCACCAATTTGAAACTTCAAGAGAGAAGGATTATGAAAAAATCAACTTCAAAATATTAAACTGTGATATCAAGCTCGTATTGCACATACTATATGCTTATCAGGTACATTGTATCTTACTCGAGGATGATATAGTTTTCTTATTGGACAATTGCCACAGAAAATAGTCAATTCGCTAACAATGATTAACACGAAGAAGTAACAAGGTAGATACCTGTCTCCATCCTTGCTGGCCAGAAGTGCTTTCTGCACTGGGTTGGGTTTCAGGTGATGCAATCAACTTGTGCCAGAGCAATGAGACAACAGAAAAACATAATTCTTGTTTCTCCGCAAGCACTGATTTTAAAAGATCTTGTGCATTGCAGTTGAATCCTATATGCCTGTCCTTTGTCAGAAAATTGGCCAAATCTGAAGCATCTAAAGAGAAGTTTGCAAACACTTTGCTGATGGTACACCCTGCAACCTCACTTGAGTGTGAACCTTCTCCGCACACAATTGAAGCTTTACAATGAGTGTCTTTGCACTGAGGCACTGCTGGCTGTTCTGCTGTACGACTTGTGTATTTATAATGTTTTTTTCCATTTAAGCATCTGGGCCGCTCCTTTAGTACTGTTGCATGTATTAAATAAGCTTCCAATGGTTCAGCCTTGTTGAGAATTGATGCGACAGTTTTGCTATGAATATCAATTAGGTTATATAGTGAAGATGCCCTGGAATGAATTCCATTATCCCACTTACACCGTATCAAGATAGAAAGAGCACGCATGCAAGCCTTGGAGCGTCTAAACAGATCAGAAATATGAGCAGCTACCATAGCTGCAGCAACTATCTCATTTGAGCTGTAGCTCCATGAAGTTCCAACAGAAGATGGCTTCAAGGAAAACAGTGCCTCTAAAATTGCCAATATCCTCCGAGTATGACAGACGGCAGAATGAATCCCATTTTGTAACTCAATAGATGAGTCATTTGCGGGTTTTGCTTCATCCATGATGATTTTCGGATCTGGCTGATTTGTCCCTCTTGAAATCAAAGTGAAGAGCTGAAGTTCACAAGAAAGAGCACAGACAGCTGCAAGAACATAAGAATCAAATGCTGCGACAGGTCCTTGTCTTTTCACTTTCTTACTTCCTATCTTTTTCTCTTCTCCAACGGTTGCGAGTGTGTCTACCCCTATTTCACTATGTGGGTGAGAATCTTCACCTTTAGGCCTTTTATTCCCATTTGGTTTTGCTTCGTGGCTGACACATACAGTTAAGACAACGAAAAGAAGACGAGAAGCAAGCTCTATAGAGGCACATGACTCCAAGAACAACGAATGAACCATGGTTCGCAATTCTGCCACAGCAAGGTTCTTGAAGGCAGAGCCAAAAATGTATCTGGTTTTTCTGTTTTCCTCTCTAGAGGAATCAGGTGGGAACGTTCTCTGGAGAATTGCTTCAACAGTAGCAACAAATATTTTCATGAGACAAGTTTCCGATGGACTCCCACGAGGAAGATACTCTAGAACCTTAAGGAGGGGTATATACAGGTTCCATGAAAGAATGGGTGGTTGTAGAGGGGTAGCAACTACAATTTCAGGGAGATCAACCGCAGATGAACTTAAAGGAATCAAGCCATAGGCAGCTTCCCAGATGGTACATATTCTCCATTCAACCTCCGGACCATGTGCGCAAAGCATTGATGCAATCCCTTGGGCAGTGGCTTCAACTGTGGCTTCAATGGTGGCTTCAGCACTCACATGTTCATGTTGAACTTCAATTCCTTCAACTTGTCGTAAGGGGGGAAAAAGCAAAGCAGGTTGAGAAAGTATTCGGAAAAGTAAAGCCGCTGCAGAATCTGCAGCAATTCCTGCTCTCATGGACATGGCAATACCAATTGCACGCAAGAAATGCAAATGCATCCAATTCCTAGGAAGCTTTGGCAATACATAAAATGTTAGGAATTCTACAGGAGATCCTAAGAAAAGATACATAAAAAGATAAACCTCCATTAATTGAGGACAGGAGGTGTACTCAAGCAACAGAATCAATAAGTTCACTCAGTAGAAATATGTTTTAGTGGAGAACATTCCAGAGGTCATAGCTTATGCAACGGATTTCAAGGATAGGTGAAAGCAAGGAGACAGAAATATAAAACTGCAAGTCTACAACAACAGTTATGCTTCAGTTCCAAACTAGTTCTGGTTGGCTATATGGATCCTCAACATCAATTTTGATATATCTGGGGCTCTTTCATTCTAATAATAAGTTGTCTAAAAAAACTGAAGGTGGTTAAAGGAGTGCTAACTTGGACTGTTGTCTTGTAGTACACCTTGTACATATCTATATAAGCCCTAGTAGTAAGACACTTGTCTTACACATTCTGTCAAACTCTTCTCTCATCTCTCACATATATCACGTGTTACGAACCAAACATAGTATAATTAAATTATCTCCTCTCTAGCAGTTTAAACACTAATAGATTAAGACGGTTAACATATTTCAACATGGTACCAGAGTAATTCAACTATTAACAGTACCACCAACAACAACAACAGCAACTTTGTAACCCGACCTAGTTGGGATCCACTGTATAGATTCTTACTATTCAAGCCGCTCCATTTAGACCCCTGTCTACTATCACCATCATCCACCAATAAAAACATTTTCATTAATTCGGTTTATAAGAAAGAATCAGACCCGCAAATGAAGTGAGCATGTTGCAGAATTGAGTGATGAAACAAAAGCGCTCCTTTTGAACAACTTTAGCTCTTTGAGAAGAGCAACTAAGTCAATTCAACATATTGAAATTGATTATATATTGAGACTGCAACCAATGAATTGTTTCTGTGTACAGATATGCTCATTTAGAACTAGAAAGCACAGTAGTTTGGGGACAAGTTTATATACAACATATTGAAATTAATTATATATTGAGACTGCAACCAGTGAATTCTTTCTGTGTACAGATATGCTCATTTAGAACTGGAGAGCATAGTAGTTTGGGACAAGTTTATATACAATTCATACTGAATAATTCAATCATGTGTTCCGACATAGCATAGATGGTTAAAATATAGAACCTTACAGTTGTACAAAGAACCCCGAAGAAAACACAGAAATGAACAAAAGTGGCTAAGCTGTTCGGACAAATATCAGATTGATGCTCACATAATCTTGTTCATGATAATTTGAAGGAAGATTTTATAACTTACACGCAATCCAGATGCATAATCTTCAGCTGCTCGTAGAAGTTCCACTAGTTGTACTGCAGCATCAAGTGCATCCGGAGCCCAAGATGGTGGAGCTTCTAAAAGTCCAACAAGAAGCCTCTGGGTGGCACTTGGACTAGCAATTGCATAATAACTAATCCAGAAACAGAAGTTAAAATGAGTTCCTTGTTTCAAAGCCTATAAAATAAGTTAAATGCTTTTAGTCTTACCGATGAAATAAACGTGCATATGGCTCAAGTGCTGGCAGTCCTGCAACGAGATGCTCATCCATAGGCGTCGTTGGAGGTGGAAGCAGAAGTGCAGGAACAGCGGCTGCAGTCAGGGTAGCAGTCTCGTAGCGAGCGACTTCCTCATCACAAACACTTAAAATGACACCGGCACCATTAGCGACAGCCCACCTTGGAGTTGAAGGCAGTAGTTGCGGATGCTTCCCAGACCCACGAGAAGCAGCTAAATAAAATGTCAAGTCAATAACAGTTTGCTGCAATTCTAACATGTGAAAACTCCTTAAAATTAATATCTCAGCCTTCTACAAGAAAGTTAAGAAACTCAACGTCTGATAGGAGGACAAGTGGAAGAAAATGAAGAGAAACAAAGCAAATTTACATTGTACGTTGAGTTATATTTGAGTTATATTAGTTGTCCCACATAGACAGTAAGAGCTTCCAAATAAATTTATAAAGGTTTTTAACTATTCTACCCATAACCTTAGGGTTTTGAGTTGGATAGTTTCACATAGTATCAAACACAACGTTGGGTAATCCCATTCTCTCACAAGTAAGTCTGCACCAGAATTTGCATGTGAATCTCATGTGCGAAAAAGTATTGAATATTGAGCTATATAGTGTTCCCAAATAGGTAGTATAAGGGCTTCCAAAGTGGTTTATGAAATCGTGGATCTCCGCCCATTGCCTTAAGATTTTTGGGTGGACACTTAGATTCTTTCACATTATCAGAATTCATCTCACAATTAGTGCAAAACTGCAGTGGCGGACAGAAAAAACAGATCCTGTTTCTTTTTTCTTTTTAAGAAATATAATCTAGAAAAAGGGAAAAGAATTAATGTTAATGCGAGGAAGATAATATTTTTTGCAAGACTTGGTTGCTATGGTTTCTAAGGTCACTAATCCTGTGGAAGATGCAGAAGGAAGCAATTCACCTCTGGAAGGAACGGTAGGAGAAAAGGTGCTACGAATGTAAAAAGGCAATCCTACCCCCTAACCACCCCCCCCCCCCCCAACCAACAACATACACACACACAGATAGTAAGATACTACGGCAAGAATAATACGCAGGGAACATTAGAGTGAATTGAAAATTTGAAATGCCATCTCTCTAAGCATGAGCTCAGTGCTAGGTGATGACTATACATAGGGTAAGTAAAAAAGATGTCAATAATCTATTCCGATATTTTACTTAGCATGGTAAGAAAATACTTCTTGCATAGATTTTCAAGCACATTATCAGCAGGTCTAGAACCATAAACAGGGGCAAACATTTCACGAAAAGAAAGTCCACATACCACTTGAAGGGGGCTTGAGTTCTCCAGCAGCATACTTTCCCATCACACCACCACACCTACACAAGCATGAAAGATTTCACAATATTTAGAGCGGGATAGTGTAGTTTCCATTTGTCCAGATTCATCACTCTCAAACTCCACAACTCAGCAATGTAGAAAATTTCAATGAAAAAAATTCAGGTCTACAAAATGATAGTGTTCCAATAGTTCATTAAATTGAAAAGCACCAAAAAGAAAATAATACAGACTAGCATTGGGACAAGTTCTGAAGGATACAAATGTAGTTAAAGGAGTGTTATCAGAGGCAAAAAGTGCAAATGAGCATTCTGAAGACTATTGGGCCTGTAAGCACAAAGCGAGGGCTTTAACTTTAATATTCCTAAAAATTAATTTGAAAAGTACCAAGGAGAAGATAAACACCGACTACCATTGGGAGTTCTGAAGGACAGATGGACTCAAAAGCAGAGTCATACTGTGAAAAGTGAAAAAGAAAAAAAAAGCTTTCTGAAATCTGTTGGGACTTTTAAAAAAAAGCTAATAAAGAACGGGCTTTAATGTAGAAAGGCACACACTCCAAGAATAATAATTATAAATCCAAACCACGACTTTTTAATTTTAAACAAAAGAATTGAAAAGGATACAATTAGGTGGTGTATTTATAATCCAGTATTGCTCTCTACACAACAGAACCCATGGACGATGAGGCATGCCTTAGCGCTTAAATGCTTGCACCGAAGTGCTGATTCAGATTTAACGAGGCGAAGCGCACCACCATGCCATTAAAAATTGAGCATTGTTCCATGTGCTTTACCAGCATCAACCAGTGTAACATGTCTCTCGCGAAGAACCATACAAGATGAAACAGGAGAAGAAACAAATGTGTAGGAGGTAAAGAATCCTATCATGCTAAGCCAGTGAGCATGGAGAAACATAAGGAGTATCCTAGGACATCCATCACTCACTTCTTAAATGGTTGAGAGAAATTGTCAAAGATACAAAATACTATTTGTTTCGACATGTTTGAACATCCAACATAGATCTCTTCACATTTCATTGAGCAATGTTAATATAAAGGTACATTAATTCTTAGTAGTTTTTTAGGGGGCAATGTAGGTCGACAGTACACGAACTGGGCATAAAGTACAATTATAACTCATGTCCTTTCTAAATGGTAATAGCAGAAAAACTGAAAGAGCCTGATTGACATCGCATACCAGCCAGGGATTATGGTGTTAAGCCTAAACACATGCAAGAAAGACAGAAAAAAGCAGACCACAAGACTGATCAGATTGCCAAGTTTTGTCACAAGGAATCAGGAAATAAAAAAATAATTCCACAATGACCCGAAGAGAGTAAAAGGACACAGTTATTAAATGAGCAATCAGTGGACTCGTGCTAAACCAAGACAAGCAAGAGGCAGGAATAAACTTTGTAAGTAACCATCATGCTCTCCCTCACAATCATAAAAAGACCTTGAGTCAATGTCCCAGTTTTAGGAATCATTTGAACCTACGCCTTCTCCCTAAACAATTCCGAAGAACAAATCCATCCAATCTGTTCACAAGTATTACATTTGTTTTGAAGATCAATGACCGCAGAACGCTTTACATGATAAATCTCTAAATCCGTAGGTGTTTGAACTTAATGGGCAAGCCATATCTAAGGAGAAACAGTCCAAGTTGCAGAGAGTAGAGCCGGATTGAGTTAGTTCACCATTTAGGTGAACATCAAGTCCTCTTATGTTAAAACACAAGTGAAACAACTTTTTTTCTCAGAGGTAATGTCAAGTAATTTTCCATTTAAATTTAGAAGAATTTTTCACAGCAAGTGCAGGAAAGCATGCAGTACAAGAAACAATATGGGTAAGAAAAATTCCTTTTCAACTAATACTAATGAATTTCTCTTGCATCTTGATGAATTTTAAAGTGTAATGGAACATCTAGCCCGTAAGCAACAATAAAAGACATGCTTACCAACGGAAGTAATCACTTCTAATCCCTAGTGGTGCAGCAAGCAATATATCAGTGATCCATGGAGACAATGGTCTCAGGGGTTTTCTCTCATGTTGTATAGAAGGCACACCAGGTTCACTGTCAGCAGATTTACTAGTTGAAGCATGGCTTCCACTGGTGCTTCTATCTGCTCGATTCTCGTGACGATCAACTTTGAAAATCGGGCGGTTGTAGTGTGTTAGAATTCGTAAAATCTCTCCACAGGCAAGAGCCCATTGTTCAGAATATCCATTCTACGTTAAGGGTTAACAATTAGTAGGAAGACCCAGATTATGATATTCAAGACAAGCTTTAAACAAATCATAGTAAAAAAGCATGATGAGATTAATCAAATTAATTGTTAAAGAATCTGAATACCTCACTGCTTGGGCAAACCAACGATATAAAAGAAGCAAAAGGTGGACTACTTTTATCATACTCCAGTGTACCATCAATGATGCATGAAATAATTGGATGAATTACAGCATGCCCATGCTCTGGGTGATGAAGAACAAAAGTTGCTGACAATTGAAACAAACAACAAAAAACAGAAGTAAGTCAATCAAGCATCACAAATAGCAAGTGATATCGTAAATGCTAATAATAGGTAAGAATTAATCATACCTAAAACATCATCAAAAAGTCGGTTTTGCTTTGATGGATACCGGTTCCGTATGAGCTTCCAAATTAAACACATGCAGTTAGTTTACGGGGAAGAATGAATAAAACTTAGTCTAGATATGGAAAATTATAAGAAAAAACTTAACACTTCAGAATTCTCTGAATACCTCAGCTATATCTTCAGGAAATTGTTCTGATGTAGACTGACCAAAGTACTTAACATACGCAGCAGTTTGAGCCTGTGAAGAGAATATAAAAAGTGGTGTGCCGTGAGTGAGCATACGAAATGTAGACCGTAGAGAACAAAGAAGAACAGAAGTCTTTCAGGCATAAAAAAGTTTAAGATGATAATCGGGTGATGATGGAGGAGATGAATGCACTTGAGAAGAATGCGACATGGGAGTTCGTTAATTTGCAACGAGACTAACTCAACTCATTCCAAGTCCAACAAATAGAATAGGAAGGCCGGAATCCTGCGTCAGAGATCTTTAAGTAGTGCACAATTCATGGAGATTTTTCTCGAAATTTGATAAGAGGCCTAATCCTCAAGAAGTTGCTAGCTACCTGCTGGCCTTTCAGGTTATGTCCCTTTTACTACTCACCATTTGCTCCCTCTGTAAGGAACCATTTTTTCATCTTGCATCTCAATTTTATTAGAGGGGCAATATACAATATGTAGAATTGTTTGTCACTTGGTCAAAATTTTCCTTGTTGAACATTCGTTTTGATAAAGGTGGGGTTCGGGCCAACTTGCACAAACTTCAACTAATCTACTGGGTTCCTACTACTCCCACCAACAGGCAGTGTCTACCGACCAAGGCTAAGACAAAATGCAAGAATCCTATTGCTTTTTGTCTCTGTTGGGACATAAACCCCGATTTTTAAGGTTTGCACCCACTTTATTAACCATTATGCCACATAATTGGGTGCTTTCCTTGTATAACACTATACAACACAGACACCCCTCGAAAGAAACTTTCTTGTTTATCCATTTGAAGTATGTGTCAACCAATCCTCATTGTAATATCATGCACGTTTACACACTTCGACGTGCTAATTAGTCATGTTACCCACTTGAAAGACAATCAATTTATAAACAACCTGTCACAACGGAACATGCGCGACATAGATATCACTTACTTTAGTAGGAAGAGAGTTGGGGTGGCCAATTGAAGAGCCTAATTCTCTCTACAAGGCAATTAGCAACAAGTATGATCTCTATAAGTACAAATAGCACACATGAAAGTCCATGAACTAATTTTTTTAATATCAACAGTGTTCAGGTTAATTTGGCTCACCTTGACTAATTCACTGTCAACTTGTTCGGTCCACAAGGAACAGGCTGCGAATATAATCATATCCACCAAGGTTGGACATAAGAGCTCACCTCAAGTATTTTAAATGGGATTCAAACCTAGGATCTCCAAATTGTTACTCCATGAGCCATCCACAAGGATATCCTCTGGGGTACTTGAAGGTCTAAAGTGTATCTCACATCTATATCCTTCATTTGTCCTCTTGCTTGAGAAAGAGTAAACCATGGTGCAATAACTTGCTTTTTGTAGGACCATTGGGATAGAGATGCTCTTACTATCTCATAAAATCAAGACTGGCTTTCAAGCGTTTATTATATTCCCACTTTATCATCATCATCTTTTTACCACCAGAAAAGTAACTCTTTTTCTTGGATTCCATTTCTATATGGGCTTAAACTATGAAGAAGTAAATGTTACCACAAGATCTTCGATTCTATCACTAATAACGTCATTCCTTCCAACCCTTGAAAAAAAATTCACATGCAAATGCTTATCATTGTCATTGACATCTGACGTTCTTAATGGTTGGAATCTTATTACAAAATTCTGTCACCACTTTTGAGGAGAATACCTTCAGCTAAAGTTTCACCGAATATCAAGGCATTTACGTAATGTTGGAACATGAGAGGTTTAACACTTATTATAAGGTACAACTAAGAAGGCCTTTCAAATGACAAACCGAAGTAGCTGAACTATTTTGCAAGTTGTTCTTTTGCAAGAGAATCACAGCAAAGATTATTTGTATCTACCTCATTAATTTGTGGTGTTAAACACCGAAGCTCTAGTCACACACAATGGTAATCTTTGGCTGCATGCTTCATTAGTTACAGTGTGGTCTATGGATAATGCTTAAGCCTGTTTATGTCAAACTATCCTCAATCTCTTTCCCATAAAGCTAAGATTTTTTTGGCATTCCAACACCCATTTATTTCAACTAAGCATGTTTGGGGAAATAGTCATTCTATCTTCGTTTTTTCTTTCCTCTTTATGATAAAGTAGTCATTCTATTTTAATAGGCATGTTACATGATTCCCTCAACCTATCTTTAATTAGATTGGAGCGCCTCTTTTGGCACATGGAACACTACATTAAATTCGGCGACACTGTATTCCTCCTATTTGTATACCCTTCTACCTAACCATAAACATTCTTCTCTTATCACAATATACAAAAAAACTAGAACACTTGAGCAACTTAAACTTAAACGATATGATAAGTTTTTCAATTTTTCCTTGAAAGAAGCAATTTTTTCTTCAACTTTTTATTCCTTATTATATCCAAGTCTCCAAGAATGTGCTTATCCCCACATAATACAGACGATAGCCACACTAAGATATTGTAGCAAAGCAAAAAATTGCACCTTCCGCTGTTGTACATCTTGAGGAGGAGGCCAAAACAATGAGGAGAAATGAAGTCCATCAATCCACCTTTCGCTTGCAGCGGCAGCAGCAGCCATATATATATAACTGTTTGACAATCCAAGAATTTTAGTGATATGATAAAAATGCTGTTGACTGGTAAAGCCATCAACTGCCCGCTACTATAGCCTCTACCAATCAAGGATCAAAATACTGTAATTCAACATATTTGGATCCCAATCCACGTCTCTTATCAAGAAAAATTCACCTTAGAGCTTCAAGCTTGTCACTTCAAAATTATGGCAGCTGTAAATTTCACTATTTTAACAGTAGGAAGATAAATAATATATCCCTTAGTCCTGCAAAACCAAAAAACAAATCCTCAAACAGTTACAAAAATGCACAACAAAATTAGTACCTTTTGAAAAATCAATCAATTCTCCAATTATATGGAGTACTATTTCTTATTCCAATAAAAACTTTGAAAATAGTTAAATAAAGCTGATTAGCAAAAAAAAAAAATAGTAGTAAATTATAATTAAAAACAAATACAGCTCAACATATATAAACCCGTCAACAAGATCGCTACTTTAAACATGACATATTATGCACCAAGAAACTCAGAAAAAATGGATGTACATAACATCTAAAATTAAAGAAAAATGAAAAAAGAATTTTACCAGAAATTGGAATACTGAAAATTGGTCGTAGTAGATTTTGGGTTAAGTGAAGGTTTATTTTAGATTTGTGTGGAGAGAAATTAGATTTAGAGATGGAGAGAGAAAAATAAAAGGGGAAGAAAGGAGAGAGTTTATAAGAAGAGAAAAAGATATGGAGCAGAGAGGAGGAGATCTTTAAATATGTTTTCTCTCTTTCTTGGGATTGCATACGTGGCAATGATATTTTCCTCAGAGTCTAAGAGGCCATGTGGCAATCAAGTGGATTCTAAACCATCGCTACCATCCTTCATCATCACATGCATACTGTTCCTCTACATACATACATCTCACTTTTCTTTTTCTTTTTCTTTTTTTTTTATGTGAATATATAACTTGCTCCCTTGTTACTATTTTAATCCAATTATTAATTAGTATTTCTTTCATAAAAATCTTGGGAGAGAGATTTTGATCCCTATGAACTTGAGAAGAAATCATAATGGATGGAGTATTTGAACATCTTGGATTCACTAAGAGCAGCAATTTAATATTGATCTGATTAAAAATTAATTTGGTTGATAGAAAACGTTATAAATAAATTAAAAAATTGCATTTCTCACTTTCTTCACACAAAAATAAAAGGAACAAATAAATTTCTCTATTTATAATTATATAAAAACTTTGATTTATGAACTTAGTTAAGAAATTATAAATTTTTATTCAAGAATGAATCAATAAATATATATGATAAATCAAAATGTTGGAATCTTGCGCTCAAGTTGAGAACCCCCCCTACTTTCATACGTTGTAAGTAAAATAATAGAGAAAAGAGAGGTATGAATGGAAAGACGATTCTATTTTCTTTATTTAGTAATGACCTAATGCATATGTTTGCAACAAATTATATGTGATACAAAAATAAATTGCAATCACAAAATAAATTTGAAGAAACATAAGTTTATTGATAAAATGATGCGGGTACAATCCTGTTTCTCCCTTGATTCTTCTCTCCTGATAATCTCCGTGATTCGAGGGCTGAAGCAGCGTATTTCTCGAATGTAAGGGTGATGCAGAGCTCCTGGATGTATTTGATCTCCGGCTTCTTGAACTATTTCATTGCCAAGCAGTATCCGGCCATATTTTGGTCTCTTTGTGAGTATCCCTTGAGTTTATGGGATTTTTGAGACACCTCTATAAGGGAATATGTATCCCTTTATATAGATGTGAGTTGGGGTTTAGGGTAGAGTAACCTCCAAGAAACCCTAATAGACTCGTAGAATTTCTAGAGTCATGTAGTATCTTTAATTTAAGATTTGGCTTGATCTCTTAAATTTTTGATCTCTTAATTTAGGATTTGGCTTGAGAATTTCTAGAATTTGTAGACAATAAATTTGCGGACGAGAAAATAAAATCAAGACCGAAAATATTACAATAATCGTAGTATTTGATTTTGAATATTTGAGTGTACAATCTCTATAAATCCTCTAATTCTTCCTTTCAATAGTAAATAAATTCAAGGTCCTTTGAGCTTGATCTTGAATCTATGTTTGTTGCCACGAACGATGATCTTGTTCTTGA
>MU664669.1:16937-28872 GCA_026770625.1 Nicotiana glauca
AAAATACTTACAAATTAGATTTTAATGATTATTTTTTATGTATAAAATTTCTAAAATTTATTTATATATAACGTCGGTTTGGTTTAGATTCGGTTTGACTTATTTTTTGTTAATGCCAAACCAAACCAAGAGCGATCGGTTTTTTATTTTCCAACGCCAAACCAACCAAACCAAACCACAAGTCGGTTTTTTTCTTCGGTTTGACTTGGTTCGTCGGTTCGGTTTGGCTTGATGGTTTGGCTTGTACACCCCTAGTATTAGCACCCTGAAAGTTAGAGAAGTTTACTGTTATTCTAGCTGCTAAAGTGTTTTGCTACAATTGGTATAATGTCAGAATTTTACTATGCAGGTTAGTTGTTTAACTGCTAGGGGCGATGTATCATGCCGTAAAAAAATGAGCTTGTGATGCTAAACTTTAGGAAGTTGTAGCCCTTTTGGATAAAAGAAGTCAGAAGTTGGTTTTCTATTGCGGTTTGATTTAAAGTTTGAACTGTGTCAGGCGACACTCATTTTCTTGAAGATGAGAGTACAAAAATCTTTGCCAAGAAGGTGGCTGATCATTACAGCGCGAGGACCAACCAAACTCTTGAAGAGCGCGAAGCAAGTCGTATCATTCATTTAAAGAAACTTAAAAATTGGGTATGTCTGGTTTATTCGTGGGCAGGGTTATTCTGCGTAGTTCATTGCTAATAAGGTTTTTTGGCATGTTAGATCAAGAGTGTCTTGATTCAATTTTATGCCCAAAGAGGGGATGCAGTCCTTGATCTTGCTTGCGGGAAGGTACTTCTTGCCTATTGTATTGTATCTCAATTATCTGGCAGTTTGACCTGTTAATTTTTCTAGATGGTAATGAGCAAGTCATAATGAATCTTATTTTCAATGTCTTTCTATTTAAATCAGGATGGTGATCTTATTAAATGGGATAAAGCAAAGATTGGATATTATGTTGGTATTGATATTGCGGATGGTTCGGTAAGTTCACGCTAGATGAATAATAGCTTTAATTTAAAAGAATCAACTTTAGTCCCGCAGAGTTGTAACTTCGTTTTTCTCTGTCTTTGATGGCCTTTGTGTGTATCTTCTATGTTATTATTCCGTGTCCCCTTGGCTTTTGAGTTCGAACAGCTTTTGCTTGGAGTACACATAAATGGGGCTGTGATGATACTTCTAGTTGTTGATATGTGATTTTTGACCCTCTCCGAAATTTTACTCATTTTAGCATGTAAATATTTAGTTTAGGCCTAATATCGCCATTTCAACTAATTTTTACTATTTTTACTTTATTTTATTACAAGAAAACGAAAAATTACAAAAAAATAAGTTTATTAATATTTTGTAGTCATTTTTATTTTAAAAAAAAATACAAAATAGTACCCCATCTTTATTTTTATAATCTTGAAAATACAAAAAAAAAATAGTTTTATGTTTTATAGTTTAGTTCAATTAATTAAAATTAGTTTTATATTTGTATATTATAATTGTACATAATTTTAGAAGAAGGAATTAGTTTTAGGTTGGTTTATCCCATTTTTATAAATCTTATAGTCCATTTTTTTTAGTCTTTGGCCCAAAATCCCTAACCCATAATTTCTAGGCTCATACCCCTAACCTAATCCCTACCCTATATAATACTACCTACACCCAAATGCCTATACACCCGACCGACACCAAAAAATCCTGTGGAATCCGCCGCTTTTCATACGGAGAAGAGACGAAAATAATTTCGAAGCAACCTCTTCTTCACGTAACGAGCAGCACAATAAAAAAACAACACCCCAATTCCCAAAAAGGAGAATCAGCCAAAAAAAAGGCAACAAAATATAGATGCTGCCTTAGAGTCAAATCCCAGGCGCTGTATAACTCCAAAAACAGACCCCTCCCTCGTTCATTTTTGAATCATCATCAACGTTCTTTTTTAATAAGAATCACGAAGCAGCAGCCATTTTTGGGATACTCAGATCCATCAGCTGGCCATCGATCTAAAACCAAACCCAAAAACCCCCATTCCATGTAAGTTATGAGGTCCAAGTACCGATTTCCACTACGCATTGTTTCAGTTGGAGATTCCGGGTAAACTCAGAGGTCGCCGACGAAGTTCCGGTGCTGTTACGTTTTCTGTTCGAGTCCGTGTCTGTTAGTCGAGCTAGAAGCAACGGTTGATACGCACTTGATTTGAAGCTCTATTTTTTAATATAAGGAAGAATCCTAAGGTTCATTTCTTTCCATTTCTTCCGTTTCTTTGGTTTATCTGCTGGGAGTTTGATGTGCCGGAGAATTTCGGCACATTTCAATACTAATTGCTTAGGTTCTAGCTTGTTTGAATGCAATTATAACTAATACTTATGTAGATTTGTTACTCTTACAGCGCAAGAGGAAGGGAAGACCAAGGATATGAAAATGTGAGCAAAAAAAGAAGAAAAGAGCAAAATAGTGCACAAGTGCAACTCTGCGGACCATTCTGCGGTCGCAGATCACACATGCGGACCGCAGAATTGATCTCAAAATCGCAGAGTTTTACAGAGTCTGGAGCTGAAATTCATGTCAAGAATGCGGTGCAATCTGCGATCGCAGAATCAACATGCGGACCATAGATGTGCCGCAGAATGAACAAGAAGAAAACTCAGGGTCAGGATGCGATGCAAATCTGCGGTCGCATAACTCAACTGCGGACCGCAGAATGGAAATGCGATGAAGAACTGACCACTAGGGTTTTGGATCTGCGGAGGAGCTGCTCAGAATGCGGACCGCAGACCTGTTCTGCGACAGATCTGCGGTCGCAGAAGTGACCTGGAAGGGTAAAATTGTCCATTTCTGTCCCGAAATTGGTCTCCCTATAAAGAGTTTTAAGAGACTTTTGTGGGCTCACCTTGTCTACTTTTTACACTACATTCCAAGACACAAATATTCTATCTTTTTGGAAGCTTTTGGTTGGAAGTTTCTCTCCTTTGTAAGCATTTTATGACATTAAATACTCTTTGTCTTTTGTATTTTAGTATGTGTAGCTAACTCTAAATACTAAGGTTGTGGACCCTAAATGGGTGTTATGTTAATGGGTGTTTGACATTGAATATATGTATAATGGTTGGTTGATATCTATTTACTTCTTGTTCTTCATTCATTGTTGGTGGTTGCAAACATTAACACAAGCCATTAAATTCTTGCTTTACTTGGGAAAGTGGGTTAGAACTTGGTAGAAGTAAATAGCAAAGACTCAAGGCCTTACACCTTGTTTAATAAAATCGCTTAGGGATAAGTGGGTTTTATTTGGCATACATTGATGGTTATGAATTGCAACTCTTTTACATTTGGGAAAATTTAGAAGAGGAAATACTACTCAACTATTGGGAAATATTGGGTAGTTGCTTAGACATCAATTGCATATCAAGAACCGACCATTAGAAATATATCATATTAACACTGATAGCATTACACTTCATTAAAGGGGACACAACCTTGGTTTAATCAATCTCATTAATTATCATATCAAAAATTCAAATATTTATCATTCCAAATCAACTGTCTTCCATACTCTCGATACCATCACTCTACACACCTGTTACTATTAACCGAGTAGAATTACGATCTCAGTCGGGCTACACACTAAGTTAAGTAACCTTTTCACACCTATTCCCTGTGGGATTCGACCCCAACCTTGTTGGGTTATTATATTTGACATCGACCGCCTTACACGAATTATTAAAGTGTAATTTGAGCGTATCAAATTTTGGCACCGTTGCCGGGGAATACGGTTTTGAAATTACTTATTAGTGTGCACTTTACTGTGTATCTAATTCTATTCTATCACACTTTGCTTGTTTTGCTTGGTGTTGATAGGAAAACATGTCTGAATCTGGCGATGACGTTGAGGTAGATTTGGGAGACAATCCCTTTGCAGACATCGAAGAGTACATTGATGATACCAACCCTATTGTACCTCCTGAGGTTGGTGCTGCGACATTCAAAGTGGAACATGGGTTGATCCTTATGCTCAAAGCAGAGGGGTTCTTTAGAAATTCCACCGATGATGATCCAACACAGCATCTTAGGAACTTTTTGGGAGTGTGTGCGATGCACAAGCAGAATAATGTCTCTAAAGATGCCCTGAGATTGAGATGCTTTAAGTACTCTCTTGCTGGGGATGCAAGGAAATGGCTCCAGAATCTACCACCTAACTCTATTCATTCTTGGCCCGAACTTGTCCGGGCGTTTCTATCCAAGTGGTTTCCGCAAAGTAAACAGTCTGAGTTGCGGGATAAAATCTTCTTCTTCAAGCAAATACCGGGGGAGCAGTTGCATGAGGCATGGGACCGTTTCAAATTATATTTGGTGAGGTCTCCAAACCATGGTTTTCCGAACTCTATGCTATTGGAAAAATTCTACATGGGTTTGGATCCTATGAACCAAGCTATAGCGAAGAATGCAGTTGATGGATCTTTCATGGACAAAACATTCGCAAGGGTGACACAAATTCTTGACAAAATGGCAAAACACAATCAAGCGTGGCATTCCGAGGACACCTCAGGTGGAGTGGCATATGGGTCTCCTTCCTTGACCAATTTGATCAAGGAAAATCAAGAGAGGGACCAAATAATTGCAGGATTGGCTACGAATGTGAATGTGTTGACAAAAATGTTCACTGAGAATCAAACGAAGAAAGTGAATGTAGTCGAGGATGTGCAACCCTTCTCCAACGAAGAGTTTGAAGAAGCCAACTATATCAACAACCCTCAAGGAGGGTATCAAAGACAACAATATCAAGGTCAAGGACAACAAGGTCAATGGAGGCCAAACCCGCAAGGGCAAGGCAACCAACAATGGAGACATGACCAAGGCGGCCCAAACCAAGGAAATTGGAACAACAACAACAATTTTGCCAACCGGAGTTCAAACCCTTATGTTCCTCCAAAGGGTCAATATTCGAACCAAGGGTCTTCTAGTGAATCTAAGTTGGAGTCTATGCTCGAGCGGGTGTTGCAAAATCAAGAAAAATCCGACACTTCCATGAGGAACTTGACCGAGGTTGTAGGGTCTCATACCGCCTCCATTCAAAAATTAGAGATGCAAATGAGAGACCTTTCCCAAAGAGCAAAATCCAAAGCGAAAAGGTATACTCCCTAGTGACACAGTTGCAAATCCAAGAGGTTATGGGAGTGGTCAAACTTCTCACATCATGGAGATCACTACTAGGAGTGGGAAGGTGCTAAATGGAAAGGGTGAACAAATGGTTGAAGAAGAAAAGCTTGAGAAAAAGGTAGAGGATGGAGAGCAAATTGTTGTTGAGGTTGAGAAGATTCCGGAAGAAGCGGTAGTGCAAAAAGAACAACGGGACGAGGCGAAGGAAGAAGGGAAAGAGGCATCAAAAGCTCTTCCACCTATTCCTAGACCTCCTCCTCCATTTCCTCAAAGGCTTGCACGCAAGATTGATGATAGCAAACTTGAAAAGTTCTACGACATCCTTAAGCAACTAAAGGTGAACATTCCATTTGTGGAAGCATTTCAAGAGATGCCGGGGTTTGCTAAATATTTGAAAGATTTGATCACCAAGAAGAAAACCGCAAAGCATGAGGTGGTAAACATGACTCACCGGGTTAGTTCTATTATTGCCACAACTCCGGTCCAAAAGAAGGAAGATCCGGGAGCTTTTACCATACCATGTACTATCGGGGCGCGTGATTTTGCAAGAGCCCTTTGTGACAATGGGGCTAGCATCAACTTGATGCCACTTGCCATCTATAAGTATGCGGGATTAGGTATGCCAAGGCCAACAAGCATGAGGTTACAAATGGCCGATCGCTCCATTAAGCGACCGGTAGGAATTGTTGATGATGTGCTTGTAAAAGTTGGGAAATTCCATTTGCCCGCCAACTTCGTAATTCTTGATTGTGCGGTTGATAAAGAAATCCCTATCATTTTGGGGAGACCATTCCTAGCCACGGGAAGAGCACTCATGGATTCGGAGCGGAACGAGATTAAATTTAGGGTGAATGATGAAGAGGTTACATTTCAAGCAAGCAAGGGTATGAAGTTGCCCCATGAGTATGAGAGCATTTCTATGATAGAGGTTGTTGATGAGGTGGAAGATGCCGTAGAATTGAAAATGGAAGAGCAATGCCTTGGTGAGGCATTGGCGGCTATCTTGGTAAATTTTGATGGTGAAGACATGGAGGGGTACATGGAGTCGGTAAATGCATTGGAGGGTCTTGGGTCCTATACTTATACTCCGGCAAAACTTTCTCTTGACTTGGAGAATCGAGCTACACCTCCCGCAAAGCCATCAATTATTGAGCCACCGCAATTAGAGCTCAAACCACTTCCTCCACACCTAAGGTATAAATTTCTTGGCTCAAATGATACATTGCCCGTAATTGTTTCTTCTTTGTTGAATGATGTGCAGGTGGAGAAATTATTGGAAGTCTTGAAGGAGCATAGGCAAGCCATTGGATGGACAATTGCGGATATCCGAGGAATCCCCGCGGGCATTTGTGAACACAAGATACAATTGGAGAATGACACAAAACCAAGTGTGGAGCATCAACGAAGATTGAATCCGTCAATGCAAGAGGTAGTGAAGAAGGAAATCATCAAATGGTTAGATGTCGGGGTTGTGTACCCCATTGCCGATAGTTCTTGGGTAAGTCCGGTGCAATGTGTACCGAAGAAGGGAGGCATAACCATAATTGAAAATGACAAAAATGAGCTCATCCCAACAAGAACGGTGACCGGTTGGAGGGTATGCATGGATTACCGGAAGCTCAATAGTGCAACATGCAAAGACCATTTCCCTATGCCTTTTATTGATCAAATGCTTGATCGGCTAGCGGGGAGGTCATTCTATTGTTTCCTTGATGGGTATTCCGGCTACAACCAAATAAATATCGCATTGGAGGACCAAGAGAAAACAACGTTCACTTGTCCCTATGGAACCTTTGCCTTTAGCCGGATGCCATTTGGGTTGTGCAATGCTCCGGCTACATTTCAAAGATGCATGATGTCCATTTTCTCCGACATGGTGGAGGATTTTCTAGAGGTCTTCATGGATGACTTCTCGGTTGTGGGTGATTCTTTTGAGCATTGTCTTAACAACCTTAGACAAGTGCTTAAGAGATGCGAGGAGACAAATCTTGTGCTGAATTGGGAGAAATGTCACTTCATGGTAGATGAAGGTATCGTGTTGGGGCATAAGATTTCGAAGCATGGCATTGAGGTAGACCGGGCGAAGATCGAGATTATTTCAAAACTTCCTCCACCTACTTCGGTAAAAGGTGTTCGAAGTTTCTTGGGGCATGCCGGATTTTATAGGCGATTCATCAAGGACTTCTCCAAGATTGCAAACCCCATGTGCAAGCTTCTTGAAAAGGATGCAAAATTTGTGTTTGATGAAAAGTGCCTCAAGGCATTTGATGAATTAAAATTGAAGCTCACCACGGCACCTATTATTGTCACACCCGATTGGACTCTTCCTTTCGAGCTCATGTGTGACGCTAGTGGTGTAGCTATTGGAGCAATGCTTGGGCAGCGTCATAACAAAGTTCTTCATCCGGTCTACTACGCAAGTAAAACACTCAATGGGGCACAAATGAACTACACCGTCACAGAGCAAGAGCTTCTTGCCATTGTCTATGCCTTTGAGAAGTTTCGAGCTTATTTATTAGGGAGCAAGGTTGTGGTGTTCACGGATCATGCGGCTCTCCGGTACCTCATGGCAAAGAAGGATGCAAAGCCTCGGTTAATTCGATGGGTTCTATTATTGCAAGAATTTGACTTTGAAGTCAAGGACCGAAAGGGAACTCAAAACCAAGTGGCGGATCATTTAGCAAGACTTGAGGAAGCGGGGAGACCAAAGGAAGAGCTTGAAATCAATGATGCTTTCCCGGATGAGCACATTTTGGCACTCTCAGACACTTTTGCTCCATGGTATGCCGACATTGCTAATTACTTGGTGAGCGATCTTATTCCGGAAGGATTGGAGTCTTATCAAAAGAAGAAGTTCTTGAGAGATTGTCGGCAATATTATTGGGAGGAGCCCTATTTGTTCCGTGTGTGTGCCGACAATATCATTAGAAGGTGCGTCCCAGAAGAAGAGGTCATGCCAATTCTCAAAGCATGCCATGACTCACCGGTTGGGGGACATCATGGAGGAAATCGGACGGCAGCTAAGGTTCTCGAATGTGGTTATTATTGGCCTTCCATCTATCATGATGCCAATCAAATGGTCAAAGCTTGTGATCAATGTCAACGACAAGGTTCTATTTCCAAGAGGCATGAAATGCCGATGCACTTTGTGATGGAGATAGAGATCTTTGATGTGTGGGGGATCGACTTCATGGGTCCCTTTGTGAGTTCTTATGGAATGAAATATATCTTGGTGGCGGTGGACTACGTTTCCAAATGGGTTGAAGCCATTGCCTTACCAAACAATGAGGCGAGGAGTGTGACCGCATTTTTGAAGAAGAACATATTCACTCGGTTTGGCACCCCCAGAGCCATTCTTAGTGATGGCGGATCGCACTTTTGCAATAAAGCTTTCGCGGGGTTACTTGAAAAGTATGGTGTCAAACACAAGGTGGCCACACCTTATCATCCGCAGTCGAGTGGTCAAGTTGAAGTTTCCAACCGGGAGATCAAAAATATTCTAGCAAAAACTGTGAACGCAAATAGGACCAACTGGTCAAGAGGCTAGATGATGCATTGTGGGCATACCGTACGGCCTACAAAACTCCTATTGGTACTTCTCCTTACCGGCTCATCTTTGGTAAAGCATGTTATCTACCCGTTGAGTTAGAACAGAAAGCCATGTGGGCATTGAAGAAGTTGAATCTGGAATGGGCTGAGGCTGCGAACTTAAGGTTAACACAACTAAATGAACTGGAGGAATTCCGGTTCCATGCTTATGAGAGTGCGGCTGTGTACAAAGAGCGGATGAAGTTTGTCCACGACAAAAAGATCTTGAAGAGAGAGTTCAAGGCAGGTGATTTGGTCTTGCTCTTTAATTCAAGGCTCAAACTGTTTCCGGGCAAGCTTAAATCAAAATGGTCCGGCCCCTTCAAAGTGGTAAATGTCTCCCCGTATGGAGCGGTGGAACTAGAATCAATAGACGGATCCCGGACATTCAAAGTAAATGGCCAATGCATCAAGCATTATTTGGGCATTGATGGTGAAAAGCATTTGGTGGAGTAGCTGGCTCTAAAAGATGGTCCTTGCTCGACCACTGAGTGAAACTGAAAGGATATCAATCCTGTCGTGCCGCGACGTTAAATCAAGCGCTTCATGGGAAGCAACCCATGGGTGGTAATGCCTTTTTTCTTTTTCTCTAATTTTTTTTTATTATTTACAATATCTGTGGAGTGCAGGAAGTTCAAAAGATCTCAACACTTGGTGGAAAATGCATGAAAAAGTGAAGGAAAAGCATAATGTGAAAAATGCAGCAGATCTGCGATCGCAGAATTGATCTGTGGTCCGCAGATCCATCGCAGATTGTAACAGAGGAGTTCCAAAAAAAAGGGGCAGTTGGAATGCGCTGAAAAGGTTCATTCTGCGGTCCGCATGTTGATTATGCGACCGCAGAATTGACCGCATTTTGGGCCCCCTAATTTCCTTAATGCACCACACCGCAAAGCACAAATGCGATCGCATAATGTGCTATGCGGTGCTTGGTCCACCGCAGATCACACCGCAGATCTACCAGGTACGTCTCCTATACACTTCATTTCAAAAAAAGAAAAAAAAAATTAGAACAGAACAAAACAAAACAAAAAAAAACTAGAGAAAGAAAAGGGCAAAGAAGATGATCGAACCCAAGCAAAGAACAATCACCAAGCATCAACACTTTTCTTGCATTGATTCTGGTATGTGCAACTCATGCTCTCTCTTTCATTCAAACTCATGTGCAAAGGTTTGGTTTAAGTTCGTTTGTGTGGTTGATTTTTGTTAAATGTGGTCGATTTTGGGCTAAGCATGATGTGGGGAAGGGGAGTGAGCAAAAATAGGGAAGCCATTGTTGGAGCTTAGGGTTGTCTGCTGAGAACGATGCGTTCTGCGGTCCGCATGTCTGATATGCGAACCGCATTTAGCTCGCAGACCTAACCCTAGGTCATTTGGAGAAGATGAAGTCTGCGGTCACTCTGCGATCGCAGACTTGTTATGCGGTCCGCAGAATGACCGCATAAGCGACTCCTTTAGTGGTTGAGATTATTGGTGATAATGCGGTGGAGTATGCGGTCGCAGAATTGATCTGCGGTCCGCATATCTACCGCAGAATTGATCTGCAGTCCGCATATCTACCGCAGATGGTAACAGAAAATCTAAAAAAATTGAACTTTCTTATGTTCCTTCTGCGATGATTCTGTGGTCCGCATAGTGGTTATGCGACCGCATTATGCATCGCAGATTGAACACTTTGTTAGGAATGAAATTCTGCGGTGATTCTGCGGTCCGCAGAATGGTTCTGCGACCGCAGAATGGACCGCAGAGTTGATTTTTCTTTGTAAATTCTATGGTTCTTCTCCGAATCTCTTGACATGTTATTCTACCCTTGTGCAGATATGGCTCCCGGACAAAAACGGCTAGCAAGAAAGCCTCCTCAGGCAAAGAAACAAAGAGTCAAACATGCACAACCATAGCCCTCCCAACCTAAGGAGGAAGAGCTTTGCCCGGAAGTTGATATACATGCTGAAGCCCGGAGAAAGCAACAGGCTGAAGGGGCTGAATACCATCTCCGCTGGGGAGTTGAGGGGTCTAGGGAGAGGTATAAAGCTGGGCTCCTCCGAAGGTCGCTATTACCTGAAAAATAATTGAGCTTGAATGGGCTGACGGAGAAGTACCCTCATATCCTTGCTAACATCAAGCGGAGGAAATGGTTAGCTTTCACTGAACCTCCTGTTGAATACAGTGAATCAATGGTGTGCGAGTTCTACGCGTCCTACGGGGCATCTAGAACCAAGCACCATAAACGTTAGAGGATGTACCTTGATAAGGTAGAAGTTCGGGGCTTTACAGTCAAATGCAGTGCCAAAGCCATAAACAAAATACTTGTCCCAGACTGGGAACATGGCACATCAACCGAGGAGTATAATGCCAAGTTAGCTAACAAAGAGGGTGAGCGTAGCTGGATTGCCTCCGTCATTGCCAGTGGGACTCCTGCATGGATACAACCGGGGAACAAAATCTACAAGGAAAGCTTCTCACGGGAGGGACGATACTGGCTTGCGTTCCTCACATCCAGATTGATCCCTACGCAGAATGAAACAGAAATTGCCATTGAGAAGGCTCTCCTGGTGGCTTGCATGATGCAAGGCATCAAGATTAATGTGGGGTCCATAATATTTCAAGAAATGGGTAAGCGGGCAATGCAAGATGTTACATCTCTCCCATTCCCGGCATTGATCACCGCTCTATGCCAAGCTGCCAATGTCCCGGTGGATAGCCGGAAAGATAAATGGGTACGGAGGCAGGGATCATTGATATCAACCGTCTCGGTGACGCAGTGGTGCCTCCCGTGGTTGTAATTCAGGAGGACCTTCCTTCATCCTAGCCTTCTGACGCTCCTCAGGCTAATGCTGCAGAGTCCTCCACTCCTCAGACTGCCCCTACATCTACTTCTATTCGACCTACTTCTGTTCAGGCCTCACCTGCAACTTCGGCATTCTCGAAGCTTGGTATATTGGCCCAACATGCTAATGTAAAAGTTGACAAGCTTCTGAAGAATTTGCCTAATTTGATCAAGCAAGCACTCACTCCCATGCAAGAGGCCGTGAAAGACATTCAGCAAAAGCAATCACTATATAAGGAACGGCTAGCAGGAATTGAGTTGCGGTTGGAAAAATTGGAAAGGGGTGAGGTGAGTGGCCTGACTGACCTCAAGAAGGAGGTCGCTTCTATGAAGGTCGAATTCCAAAAGATGCAAAACATGGAATTCGATATTTCATCCTTCCTTCCC
>MU664677.1:0-20541 GCA_026770625.1 Nicotiana glauca
TTCTTAAAAGGATCCGTTGGCCAACGGATCCTTGGCTGAAAAGCTGCCCTCTCCAGCAGTCCAACGGATAGAAACGGGCCCACTTAAAATTAAAAAAAAAAAAAAAGAAATTAGCCGTTAACCGGGCCGGTTCCGGTCCGGGTTAATCGGTTTGGGCACTGTTCATGCCTACCGGTTTACCCGGGCCCGTTTAACCGGATCCCAGATTTGAACCGCACGTTTCCGGCCTAGCCCCCTTACCCAGCCCACCCAGCCCCCTTTGAATTGGGCCGGTCCGGTCCCGGTTTGTACCGGTCTGGACCGTTCCGGTTCCGGTCTAAACCGGCCCGTTTGACACCTATAGTTGTAGCTATGAATATGATTGATTTAGTATAGATTGTAAAAGTTTGATGAGCGTAATATATATTTGTTCTTCTCATTTGATACCTAACTAAGGGTTTGTTTGGTATGAACGAAAATATCTTCCTTAGCTTCGTTATGTAGCAAGAAATATTTTTAGAAAATATATGTAGTTTTCTCATGTATTTTTTGGTGTTTGGTAAGGTAGCAAAAAGTATTTGTTGAAAAATATATAATTTAGGCAAATACTATGAGAGACTAAGGCCTCATTTATTTTTTTTAGATTAAGACGTCTGAATCTAAATGCACATCTGAATATCAAAATGTTTATTAAGATTAAGACATATGAATCTGAATACACATATGAATATATTAAGATGTATATTAAGATCTGAATAGAAATAATTAAGACTATTTGATTTTTAATATCTGAATATATAAAATTTATCTTTATTAAAAATTAATAATCATAAAATTCAAATGAAATATTGACTAATCTAAAATTCTATCAATAAAATATATAGTTTTTTAAAATACGGTAGTTGGTAGTGGTGATAGCTAACGGGTGAATGCCCGACTAGAGGTGATGGTTGGTGGCAGTTTTGGTTGATGATGGTGGTTCATGATAGTAGCTAGTAGTAATTGGTAGTGCTGAGAATTATGATTGAGGATGGTGGTGGTGGGTGGTGATAGTTAATAATGGCGGGTGGTGGTAGTAGTTGTGACTGATGAAGGTGGTAGGTTGTGGTGGTAGGTTATAATGATAGGCAGTGCTGGCTGTGGTTGTTGATGGTGATGGGGTGGTCAGTTGTGGTAGTTGAGGTGGATGAGTGTTGATTGTGGGTGAGAATGATTATGGTGGTCGGAGTGGTGGGGATAGTGGGTGGCGATGGTTGATAATGGTGGCGACTATGATTAAGAATGATAATGGCGTGGTGGTGGTGGCGGCATGGTGATAGTTGATAATGATAGGCGGTGGCAGCAGTTAATAATGAATATATGATAGCATCTTAATGAAATTAAGTCTCTGTTATAGATCTTAATCATACAGACCTATTCAGACCCAATAAGTGGTTGTGAAGTAAAAAAAAACAAATACACTTAATGATTAACATCTGAATAATTAAGATTCAGAATTTAAAAACAAATGTAATTAATATCTGAGATCTAAATGATTAAGATTCAGACCTCCATTAAGTGCAAACAAATGAGGCCTAAATAGGTAAGGGTAATGAGGGTGGGGGAGGGGGGAAGGTTGAAGAAGAGTTTTGTAGAATAATTTATTTTCTCTCCTTTTGGCAGGGACATTTTTCTCCTCCAATAAAATAAAATAAGTTCATGAGAAAAATAATTTTTCAAATACTTAAGCTAACCAAATACAAAAAATTAAAAATATTTTCCTTCGTGCCAAATCGATCTGGTGGCTGGGATAGAATCACCCAAGTATCCTCCATTATCCAAAGAAATACCCAATAGATTGAGTTAGACATTTACCTTCTTTTTTCTCCTTTCATTGAACATAGCAAAGTTTTCGTTTGACAATTCTAAAATAGTGAAATTCAATGAAGTGTTTCCTTCACGTTCGTAAGCCGATAAAACGTGATCAAAGTTATAATCTAACACGTATATTTTGGTCAACATATAAATTATAATGAATAAAAATAACTTTATATTGGTAAGCCTAATCCTATAAGATGTCGCCTAATCCTATAAGATGTCCACATTATTATCTTGCTTTTCATATTTTGAGTGTCCCCCAGCCCAAGAATATGAACTGTCTTGCTTTTCATATTTTGAGTGTCCAAAAGTTCTGTTCAATTTCCAAAAAGAGGAAGCTGCTTCTCACATGTTTCAATAATTTTTAGTAATATTACTTTAGCTGCTGTACCAACTTTTATTCTAAAATTGTTCAAGCTTTTCAAAGAAATTTCTATCATTTCCATATTGGGCTCACATTTATTGAATTTCAATGAAATTCAAAATTTTACCCTAATTGTGTACAGCTAAATATATGAGACACCAAAAATGGGATAGAGATATACAGTGTACGTAATCCTACAAGTGGGGTTTGGGGAGATAGTGTATATGCAAATCTTGCCCCTACCTTGTAGAGGAGCTAGGGATGTTGTTTTCGATAGACTCTCGGCTCAAGAAAAGCATAAACACAATAATTTTGAAAAAGAGATACGGTAATGGAGAAGCCATGAAAAGAGAAGCAATAACAACAACCAGAAAAATAAGATAACAGAAGAAAAAGAAATAACAGGTGGTAATAGAAGTCTAAGAATAGGGAATACGAGAATAATACAAGTACTACATGTATAAAAAAGTAATACGTGCATGGAAACGAAAAACGCCCAACTACTTACTGACCTACTGTATACCATAATCCACGATCCCTACACCTTGCTATCAAGGATCATGTCCTCGCTAAATTGAAGATGCATCATGTCATGCCTAACCATCTTATCCTAATACTTCTTAAGCCTACATCTATCTCTCCTTCGCCCCACCATAGCCAACCTCTCACATCTACTCAATGTTTACCTGTAAAATGGTACAGTTACATTTGTAACGTGGTTGATAGACAACTGAATCGATTTGATCCAAAAGTGATAAAGAAATAAGACTAAAATTAATCTTTAACGATTGAAATTAAAGAAGATAACAAGCCTGGTTCTGAACTTAGCATTTACGAGAGCAGAAGTGAAAATAAAGACAAATCAACGATGACTGATAAATTGAGAGTTAAATAGTAAAGTATCAGAGTAAAATAGTAAAATATAGTTTTTTGTGCAGAATATTGTGTGTCCCTACAATAGCTGTTAACCCACTATTTATAGCTCTACCTAGGGAAACAGGATCCTAGAATCAAGCTCCTCTTTAAATAAGAATAAAAGTGTCATTGACGAATATATAACGACAAAATATTAAATGTAAATATTCTCTGTAATGGCAGCTCATTTAATGCTAGCAAATATTCCTTACTTAATGTTGTCCGATAACAAACCTTTGAACTTCTACTGCCGACTAGGTTACCCCCAGAATTCATCTGGTACCGGTCACACACATTGCATTCGGTATTAGTTATTTCCTAACATGTCCTTTTGCCTATCTTCGGTTCCATGTGTCATCTTACCACCTGTAATCAACCAATTTTACTCCATACAGATAGTCTTCCTACTTTTCGATAATGCAACTTAGTGTTACCGGAAAATAGGTGAAGATTCCTTTTGTTGGCGAGAAAGTTCCTGAAAGTTCTTTGACACTCGAAAGGACGCATGTCTTCTCACATTTAATACCCCGAACACGTATTTTCCCATGATTCAACAAATATTTTCGTCGGGTTTCGAGGTAATCATGACAATGATCTTTGTCGCCTATAACTTCTCTGTTACTCATCCTTTCTTCTTCTCTGCATTTGCTTAGATCCCTCTTGCAACCTTCAACTTTCTCAATAGGAACTCTCCTTTTACAAACCCCTTACTATCATGTCTTTATACACTACTCGATAACACCAATCTTTTTTTCGGTGGAGGCCACAAGAAAAAACAAAACAAGGAGGTTGACATTGAGTTTGGTCCTCCAACTATTAGCACCATCATACCACTTTAGCTCAACACTGCAAATGATCTTCAAGAAGAAACTCATTCTACAATTTCTCAAGGCCACCAATTTTGTCCAGTTCGTAGGTTTTCGTCCTCTATTCATCTTATCCCAAACATGAAGAAGGACTGCAACTGCCCTAATATTAAAATCCTTTCCCCAGATATGGTAGAGCGAGTTACCTACTCCAGGGAGAGCTTCACGTATATCAATACGTATCCTTTTACCTTGGGTCCATTTTCTTTGCGGTTGATGAAGGGCTCGACCAAATAATTTTGAAAATTTTCCACCGATATCAGGTCTTCTTAGCACAAGTAGGCCTATCAATATGGCGGACTATGTCCTGCCTTCGTCAATTTTGCACTGAGATCGGGAAAACCCTAACTCTTGCACATATGATGAACTTTCACTCTCCCAAGATTTTTCTTGGGGGAGTAATAAACTATAGCAAGCATGGACACAATGCCCTCCTCACCAGCATAGATGATGACAACAATCATGAATGATAGAATGATTCGTCGTTATTGCTATCAGGGACATTATTCCGACCAAAACTCCAGCTTTCCCTGAGTCTTGGTACCTTTTTCATAAGTCTTCGGTTATTTGCTTCATTTCTCTGTAAATATATAACTTCCTATTTTGCCGATTTTCTATTTCCTTCATTTCAGCTACATGCTGGGAACTGCTATAGATAGTTTCAGAAAATTCTGGATATAACGACTCCAAAAACCCCTCGGTGAAAAGAGATGGCTCCCAAGTATGGGTGGAAAGCAAAGCACCATGTTATGCAATAATTTATTTTCGAACACAATAAATCCCATGAATAAATTGATAATTCCATTTTTACCTTATTTTGTTACTGCTATGAAGTTGACGCCCTAGATGACCCTAAGGAGGCTAAGAGGGTATTGTAGAATGCCCTTGCCCAAAGCAGAGCTCGTGGATCTATCCGAGCCTTCGATAATGGTGTCTTCTCTCGAAGTCTCCAGTCCGATAATAAGAAACCGAAGAGAAGATGCTCCTCCTCATCTGGGGCTCAAGAGAACAGGGCAAAGAAAATGCCATCCGAGCCAGCCATAGTGGTCATCATTGATGAAGGGGAAGCAAGTGATGAAGAGGCTCCCCTTCAAAGGAGAAAAGGATATTCATCAGCTCAATCGGATGTTGATTCTCGCTTAGAAGAAACTCAGGTGCTTTGGGGGTGAGATGGACCTGGTCGAGAATGCCGATTCTCGCTTCCCAGCTCTAATTGCTGTCTCTAGTCCAAGGAGTTCGAACCCTGGGCCTCTTCTGCCACCAACCACTGAGCAAATAACAACCTACACTCATTTTGCCACAACTGCTTCTTCTCCTTCCACACCGATGGCTTTACGCCCACCGATGCTAGTTGCTCCTTTGCGACTAACACCAACTACATATCCTCCACCGGCGCAAGCTGATCAAGGAAGGGATGCCTCTCCCCCTCTATCTCCTAATCACGGGAACTTTGGTAGCACCTATGCTATACTTTCTCAAGATCCCCAAAGAAGGCTAAATGACACTCTTTCAATCTCGAATGAGTGTCATGTACTATCCAAGCCAATGGAGCTTGCCAATTATATGAATCTTCTGGCTTCGGTGAAGGATTAGAAGAAAATAGGTTCCCTTTCTAGGGAGTGTCTGATAAACAATAGTATGCACAGTGCGGTGCAGGTACCATCCTAATTTACTACTATCTTCTTTTTCATTGATACACTGTAATGGTAACCTTAACTCTAACCTCTTCTTTTTAGGCCATCTTTCATGCTTCCGAGGCCCTTCAAAGGTTGATCCTTGACAAACAAGGACTTGCTCTGAGCGGGATCAACTTTGAGCTAAAATGAACCAGCTTGCCGTGCACCTCCTGCTGCTAGAAGCAAAAGACACTTAGATGGATGAGCTTGAAGCTCAGTTACGGTAAACCGAACAAGATAAAATGTCCCACAACCAAGAAGCTTCCCAATTACATGAAAAGCTTCAAGAATCTAAGGCTAAGTGGGCAGAACTTCATGATGTTGTAATCGTTGCTGCCGAGCGCGAGTCTACTTTCAAGGAGCAAATTAATAATCTGAAGGCCGAATTATGCTCCAAAATCGAGGAGGCTAATGCTTCTAATAAGAACAGGGCCAAAATGGAAGAGAGGCTCAAGAGGTTCATGGAGAAAAACCGACTAATCAACTACAAATGTTGAGCTTGACTTCCACCTCAACACCATAAAAGCTGAAAGTGAAGGGCTTCAAGCCGAAATTAGAAAACTACGAGCTCAACTCCAGTATCAAGAAGATTCCCTCGTCTTCGAGAAGACATATTCCATATACCATATGAAAAGAAAGACTTTGCAAGAATACAAAACATGCATTGTTGATATTGACGATTGCATTGCCAAAGCTTGAGAACTAGAGTTAACTGCTCGCGGGAATCTTCCTGCTAGGCTTGTTGCAACTGACTCCTCACCAAAACCTAAAGGGGATATTGGAGATGATGAAGGCCCTAAAATGGTAGTCGATTTTCCCTCCTCTACCGAGGGAAATGTAGATCCTTCTCTCGCTTAGAGTTCTGGCGGAAATGATGTATAATTTTTTAAATATATTTTGTAATGATGCCAAACCATTATCGAGTTTGGCACTTGATAAATAAAAGAATTATTTTCTTAAGTGTTGTGCAAAAATATCTTTTTTATGTTTGGTTAATTAAACCTTCAGGCATATTTTTTCATCCGATAAATTTTGATTCTAGGCATCAATTCTTCCAGAATCTACCATTTACTATGAAGGCTTCATAAGAGAGAGACATTATGTTTACGGTGCTCTTAAAGAGGACGTCTCATGCTTATTACGGCACAAGCATTTGAAGTTTTTGTTAACATTCAAACAATAAAATTAGCTCATCATTTGGACAGTAAATAAGATAAAAATAAAAGGACTTTTTTTTATTCTGTCTATTTTTACAAGTACATAAGCATTCATTCGCTTAAGTAAGTAAAGTTGACAATACATGTAGATAACTTGTAAAACTTATTCCTATGGGACTGATCATGCATTCCTCGATCCTGATGAAACATTGATCCTGGCTCTCATAGTCCCCAATTTTTGTGGCACTCCTAGTGCCATATCAAATATTATTCCCTCCCTAGTGTTCGAATTCGAAGCATGCAAATTTGAACACTGGAAGTCTTGTACCTATATTGGTGCTTCATTGGCGGAGGCAACTTGTCTACGGTTAAATAATCTTTTTTTATAATGGAAGGCTAGGCTTTTCATCGAGCCAAATATTATTTAACCATCCACAAAGTTGTTTACCATCGATGTAAAATTTTTATTGCATTGATATTTAAAGGTCTCGCCTTTGCGGTGGCGGTTCTTTTGTAGTATGTTTTTCATTGCTTTCTCATTAAAAACCTTGTTTCAGAAGAACCCTATTGGGACAATAACTAGTCGAAGGAAAAAAGAGTGCAGCTCATACTTTCAGTATTAGAAGGAACCATCAGTAATAAAATCGTTTGGGGTGAGTCGCGTTCCAATTACTAGGCAATTTGAGTCCATATTTTTTTCAATCTCATATGATCCTTTACCGGTGATAGCTAAAACCCGGTAAAGACCTTTCCCATGTTAGTCCAGCTTCCTGGTGTTGACTTCTCGAGTATTCTGAGTCACCTTCCTCAAAATCAAATCACCTACTATGAAATAATGTATATTGTCCCTATGATTATAGTATCTTTCCATCCTTTGCTTTTGAGCCACCATCCTCACATATGCCAAGTCCCAGTGTTCATTGAGCAAGTCCAGCTTCACCAGTAATGCTTCATTATTTACCTATTTGTTTGCTCGGAAAAACCTTAAAGTCGGCTCCTCCACTTCCACTGGTATTATAGCCTCCGTGCCATACACGAGAGAGAAGGGTTTTACTCCAGTGCTCGACTTCGTCGTTGTCCGATATGCACATAGCACTTCCAGTAGATCATCGGGCCACTTGACTTTAGCCTCTTCTAACTTCTTCTTAAGGTTATAAATAATTACCTTGTTGGTGTATTATGCTTGTCCATTAGAACATGGGTGGTATGGTAAAGACGTAATTATCTTAATTTTTAACCCTTTCAAAAATTATGTGACTTCTGAACCTATGAATTATGGCTCACTTTTACATGCGATTTCCTTTGGTATTCCAAATCGACAGATTATGTGGTCCTATATAAAGTCAACTACTCTGTGCTCTCTGATCTTTTGGTATGGACCTTCTTCAACCTATTTAGTGAAATAATCAATTAAAATCAAGAGAAATCTTACCTTTTCAGGGTCCGGTGGTAAAGGTCTATCTATGTCCATCCCAAATGTGAAAGTTCTACTGGTTGGTGTACCAAATGTGCATAATGTTGGAATTTGTTACATTTTTGAACAAATGCCTTCGTGTCCTGTTCCATCCTGGGCCAGTAATAACTTGTCTTGATCAACTTTAGAACTAATAATTCTGCACCAGAATGATTACCGTAAACTCCTGTGAGGACTTCCCTCATCACTTAGACTGCCTTCGAGGCCTCTAGACACCGGGCTAATGGTCTTTGGAATGACATCCTATATAATTGCTCATCTACAAGGCAGTAACGAGCTACTTTAGATTGTAAAGCCCATGACACCTTTAGGTTATCGGGTAATTTACCATATTGGAGATACTCGATGAACTCGTTCCTCCAGTCCCAGACCAAGTTGGTCAAGTTTGCCTTTGCAGTACACATCCACATCCAACACCGAATGTAAAAGTTAGACGACTGTACCGGAATCAGATCCTTTCATTTTCGAGGATGACCCCAAATTAGCCAATATTTCTGCTTTTACATTTTCATCCCTTGGAATGTAGATGATGGACCATTCTTAGTATTGTGCATGCATCGCCTAAACCTTCTTCAAATATTGTTGCATGTGTTCTTCCATTATGTAGAAAATCCCGTACACTTGATTTACTATCAGCTGGGAGTTGCATTTTACTTCGATAACCTCGGAGCCTAATCCCCAGGCTAGTTCCAGTAATGCAACCAAAGAATCATGCTCAACTTCATTGTTAGTTAATAGAATTGTTTTAATGGACCTCCTTAGGGCTTCTCTTGAGGGCGTTATTAGAACTACCCTAAGATTGGACTCTTTTACATTGGAATCTGCATCCGTAAATAAGGTCTAAACTCCTGATGCCATTTCCGACAGTAGCACTGCTTTCTTAGCATCTAAGGTCATTAAACTGGGACTAAAATTGGCCACAAAATCGGCCAAAACTTATGACTTGATTGCAATCAAGGGTTTGTATTCAATGTCGAATTCGCTAATTTCGATCATCCATTGAGCAAAATGACCTGATAATTCAGGCTTGCGAAGGACATTCCTTAAGGGAAATGTTGTCAAAATGGCTATCGGGTGGCACTGAAAATAAGGCCTAAGCTTTCGGGAGGCAACTACGTGAGTTAAGGCCATCTTTTGAGTTGTAGATAACGAGTCTCTGCTACCGACAATATTTTGGACAAAATATGGACGTAGATATATTGGCTAAATTGAGGTCATCCTCGAAAATGAAAGGATCTGATTATAGTACGGTCTTCTAACTTTTACATTCGGTGTTGACATGGATTGCTATTGCAAAGTGAATTAGACCAACCCGGTCGAGGACTTGAGGAACGAGTTCATCGAGGATCTCCGACATGGTAAAATTACCCGAGGAACCAAAGGCATATCGGGCACTATGGACCAAAGCAGCTTACTAGTGCCTCATAGATGGGGAGTTATATAGGAAGTCATTACAGAGACCATTGGCCCAGTGTCTAGGGGCCTCAGAGACGGACTACGTGATGAGGGAAGTCCACGAAGGAGTTTGCGGAAATCATTCTGGTACAGAATAGTTAGTTTAAAGTTGATCATAGTAGGTTACCAATGGCCCAGGATGGAATAGAAGCAAAGGCATTCGTTCAAAAATGTGAAAAATATCAACTCCATGCACAGTTGGTGTACCAACCGACAGAACTTTCTAGTTCACTTAGAAAAGACTGATCGTTGCCAATCTCAAAATTTGATTTTCAATATTCAGTCCTGTTCCCATGACCGTTCAGGAAATGGGGGAAGGACATAGTTGGTCCTCTACCTCCTGGCCCCGGAAAGGTAAGATTTTTTTTAAGTTTTATAATAATTTTTGTGGCTTAATTTTATCATTTGTATTTGAACTAAGTTTTAATTATTTCACAAATAGCCACATTTGCATTTTTGGGGTTATAATTGCAATAACTTTGCAATTATAGCCCATGCATGCATTATTACATTATTTTACCAGAAATAGCTTTTTTTTTTAAAAATACTAAGTAATTATTTTAAAACATTTCTCGGCATGAAAATCATTTTTATAATCTGTTAATTATTTTTAAAATTATTTTTATCAATTAAATGAGTATTTAACAAATAGCCCTTATAATTTTTCGGACCTAGCCTATTAAAACCAACACAATTTCAATTTCCCAATCCCAATCCAATGAGAACCATGCCCAAGTCCACCCTAGCCCAAACCTAAAGACTCTACCCTACCCCAAACACCTTTGATCTTGGTCGTTGATCACAGAGATCAACGACCACCGTTCCCCCTTTTTTTTAAGTCCAAAAGACCCCTAAACCCTAATCACTTCTCCCATTCAACCTCCCTAAAATCCTCTCCTCTCTGAGACCCAACCCCAATCCTAATCGCCGCCACCTAAACCTAGCCCTAATCCCTTCGATTCCTACCTGTTCTATGAGGTTCCATGATTGTTTCAGACCTCCATTGATCTCCTACTTCTTCTGGTCGTTCTATTTTGCTATTCCATGAAAGAAATCCCAAAAAAGATCTAGCCCAGATCTTGTTCGAGACTCTTTGATAGTCCGCCTACAGTCACCTCCGTTTGTGAGTGATACTATCTCGATGTTTGTAGTTCAAATCACTGGTTCAAAACCAGATTCTCTTTACCCCTCCCCTTTTTTCCTCAAAACCCTAATCTCTGGACATGAATTCGTCTAGATCTTTGTAGATCTGGAATGATTCTGAGTTCGTCAATGACTATTCTTTAAAGATCTCTTGTTTCTTACTGTCAATCAATTTTGGTACTTTGTTATTTTAGGGTTTTGGTTTCCTTGATTATTGGTTGGTCAAATCTCTATGTTTGAAGTGATTTCAAGTTTCCATGACCATTTTCTTTAAGAGTCTTCTGATTCCCCTACTATTAATCGACTTTAAGTATTTTCAAAAATTAGGTTTTCTACTTCGTCTGTTCTTGCAAAAGGCTTTTTTCGAAATTTCTTTTGTTTTTGTTTAATCTTTCGGTAATGACTATGTTCCACACTTGTTTGTTTGACTGTTCGTTGTTCGCTTCAACATTTTGTCCGTTATTATTTTGAATAATTGACTGGCTGACTCAATTATCTAGGGTTTCATTTTTTCTGAAATGATTTACTGAATTTCTACTTGAATTGTTCAATCATGAGGTTCTTTATTAACGTCTCTTGCCTATTTAGAGGGTTGTTTGACCCCAAAATGGTCTCTAATTGCTCAGCTTACCTTATTTGTGTGATTGATTGCTTGATTTATGTGTTCTAACCTTAATTGACTGTTAGACTCACTTCTTGCCTTATTTGAAACTTAATCTGAGATTTATGGGAATAATTCCCTGATTGTCTGCCCTGTCAAGCTTAATTGATTATTTGATTGCTTTCCTTACCTTATTTACAATATTAAGCTGGCTTGCCTTTTATTTGAAACTCAAATTGAGTTATTTATGGGAATAATTCCCTGATTGTCTACCCTGTCAAGCTTAATTGATTGTTTGATTTCTTCCCTTACCTTATATACAAAATTAAACTGCCTTGCCTTATTTACTTTACTCTACTCGACTCCTATAAGTACAGGACTCTGTTTCAAATACAATAGTACACACACACACCCATACCTAAGCCAAAAATACTTAAAATTCCTAATCTCTCTATTGCAAACTGTTGTTACTGTCTACTGCACTATCTTGTCGGCTGGAAGCCAAAGACTAGATCTTGGATCCTCTTTACTTCACTCTTTTATTGCAAATTTCCAACTGGTATGCCTCTACTACTGTTATTCAATTAATCTGTGTGTTTATCAGCATGTTTACTTCTGTTTAAATCCATGCGTTTATCAACTTGTTTACTTTAGTTTAAATCCATATGTTTACTAGCATGTTTACTTCTGTTTAATCCATGTGTTTACTAATATGATTGCTTCTGCTAATCTACGTGGTTACTTATGTTCAATATGTATATTCAATAGCATGTCTAACTATGTGTTTTCTAGCATGTCTATTAATGTTCAATCTATGTGTTTACTGCACTAGCATGCCTATTGCTGCCCTATACATGTGTTTACTACAATAGCATGTTTACTTATGTTTTTAATTAGAACTATGTGTTTCTACTTTCAGCAAATTTGCATGTTTACTCATGTCTAAATTAGATTTGTGTTTTGTCTACTTCCCTACTAACATGTTCTCCCTATATAGATATTTACCTTTCACAACTTTGCTCCCCAATCCCTACTGCCCCTTTGTATGAGATTGTTTGATCCTCATCATGCTTTGCCTTTGTGTTTTGTCACTTAGTAATAGCTAACTTAAGTAATCCTATTTCCGTATGATGTTTGTTTGCTGGAATCTTTTGCCTATGTTCCAGGAATTGAATGACTCTGTTTGCTTCTTGTTACCTAAAAGTCTAAAACCTCTTTTCTCAAAACTACTCTTTTAAATCACTATCCACTTCAAAATTCATAGAACATCTATGGCCCTGCCCCTCTAGTGTGAGCATTGCTTTGGAGTCCATGAGACCGCTCTGAACTTTGACACATTAGGGCTGGCTACTTCACACTGCACAAGCCGTTGATCTTTAAAGAGGATTTTGGTGTGGGCATAGCCCGGGGTCCCTGAGGATCTTGGGAACTTTGACACATCAGGGTACCCTCTCTTGCACTACGAGATATAGTACTTGGGGCTATTTGAAGACCCGATTTCCCAGGTTTTACTTTGGGCCTGTCCAGGCTCCCTATAGTATAGTGTTGTTTATTCTTGTAATTCATTTATGCTGGGGTTGTAATATTAATTTCTTTGTAAACAGATATTGGGAAAATTAGTAAAACTGTGAGGGATTATTATACATTTTTTGTTGGGAATAGTTAGATATCATGCCTATAGGTTTTAAAATCAGTGTTTACATCCTAGAAACTATGCCTATAGGATATTGCAATGCTCATCACTTGTTTCCATTCTAGATATCATGTTTATAGGGTTCAAATCAAGTTTTGCAATCAGAAATCATATCATTGTGGTGTTTGTCTATTTGCGTGCATCTTGATACAATGCCTATAGATTAAATACAATCTTGCACTTTTAGATATCATGCCTATAAGTTTTAAATCAATCTCTTGAATTTGGGAGTCATGCTAAATAGGATTTCAGCATATTCAGCATCTAGAAACCATGCTTATAGGGTAAAATCAATCTTGCATTCTCGACACATTGCCTGTAATTTAAAATTAGTCTTTGCATGCCAACGAGGTTTTAAAACTAATTGCTGCATTTAGTTTCCCCTGTCTATGATCAGTCCTCACATCTAGACATTGTGCCTATAGGCTCTAACGAACCAAACTGCATGTTCAAAATTGTTTACTAGTTTATTGAAATTCCAATACCATGTTAATAGGACATCACTGATACATGCCTAGGCAAGCCTGTAGGGTGATTAAAATCCTATAAACTGTAAAACTGTGCTTTTGTTAACTGTCCAGATTCAACAAGCCCCCTCTAAAATCAGTAGGCAAATGAATCGGTATTGGTTCCCCACTTTAATAAAACTTTGCATATGTTCTGATTTGTGCTCACCTAGATATCATATTATTAGGATTCTTTTTTTTAAAAGTGTCCGAAACACTTCTGTTTGAGATGTGCACTTGCTTGCTTTATTTGTGGAGGTAAAATGTGAACCTTTTAACTGTTCTATCCTTGGTCTAGTTCTGCGTGTTTTGTTTATCGCCTAGAGTTTTATACTTTTAATTAGTGTAGGAGGGTCTAGATCCACCTTAACTAGAAGTCCTAAATACCTCAGGGGAGTATATAAGTAAAGGGACGGGTAGTGCATGCATAGGATACATCTTAAGGTTACTAGAACACTTTAGGCTATAACCAAGGGGAAGGTAATTGGGTAGTAAAGGATATGATCACATGTGCGCCAATTCCACGTGTAACGCCTCTATTCGAGGGAAGTTTACTGGGTATTGCACAGAGGTGATCCTATAGGCTAACAAACATAAGACCCCCATTTTATTCCTATTTGAGTGATCTTTTATGTGTTTCAAGTAATTTGCTTCTTTAATGACTAATTCACAAAAAATGAGTTTTCCGGGACCCATATTTGTGGACCTCGAGGGGTGCCTAACACCTTCTCCTCAAGGTTATTTTGAGCCCTTACCCAATCTCTGGTAATGCAAACCGGTTTCACGAGTTATTTGCTCTAGGTGCCCTAACGCACCTTAAATCCATTAGGCGGAGACTCTTCAAATTAAAATACCCAATTCCCGAAAGGAAATGAGTTGTCCAGAAATGTCGAAACTCGGACTCCGCGAGGAAAAAGGGGGCGCGACAGTATGGCGAATCTGCTGGGGATATTTTAGGCTCTTACCATAATGAACTTGTTTTTGTGAATTAGTCTTAAGCATGCTTTATACATGTGCACCCTTTCCCTTTCCCCTTTACTTGGATTTAATTGCTTATTTATCAATCATTTATGATTTCCTTTATTCTCTGAAACTGACTTGTCTCCTTGTTTTCTTTTTGTAACTGTCTTTCAATTATTTAAATATCGCATTTATCATTTTTAAACAAGAAAATACTTGACAACATGCTATTTATCGTTGCATAAATCATGCTCAATATCATATTTCACTTGTGCGTAATCAATCCTATAGCAACGCTTGATGAGTGGTTATGCTCGTCCTATATATATATCACCCACTAAATGTGGAAAGGCATATTTACGATAAAACTAGTCGATCGGTGGTGCAATCAACGATTCTGTGCCTTTCCCCCTCAAGATGTCCACTTGAGGGTCCCAGTCTAGACCTCTATATCAACCTTACTCCAATTAATTATGCATGCATCATGGTCAAACCTAGCCGGGTTAATATCCTGTCCACATAGTAACCCTTTAAGACAAGCCTCATCCAAAATCCATCAGGTTTTCCATAATCCCAACGGACACAACCACGATTGTGTGCATTAATTTTGGAGAAATAAGTGTCAATGTGCTAATCATTGTTGTATAAATAGATGAACCTAGAGGGGGAAATGGCCTAACTATCTTTTTTTTCCATATTATGATACACGAAATACCCACGTTCGGCATGGTCAGTAACATACCATCACCATTGCTAGATTGGTGGAGGGATCTTCCATCAAGTGACCAAAACAATGTGAAAAGGGTCTTAGGAAAATTGCCTTCCTTATTCGATCTTCAGCTGAACAAAATGTTGATCGACGCTGCTACCATGTTCTAGGACAAAGAGAGGGCTGTGTTCCGTTTTGGAGACATAGAAATGATCCCTCTTCTGGAAGAAATAGGGGGATTTGATGGGTTGCCTTGGGATAGCTCTGGTTTATTGGCACCTGAAAATCGCACCACTAGAGGATTCCTTAAGATGATGGGGCTGAAGAAAAATGATGTCTTGGAGTGCCTAAAAAACTCATACTTACCTTTCGACTTCCTCTATGAACGATACGGTCACAACATGTCTTACCGTATTTTCGATGATGAATTCTCCATCACCTCCTTGGGGAGGATTCATCGCAGGGTCTTTGTGTTCGTCGTATGTTTCTTAGGTATGCTAGTGTTTTCGATCCAAGGGGATAGAATCCATACTAGACTGGCCATTGTGGCCAAAACTTTGATAGAAGGGATCGAGGGGCAGACATATACCATAGTCCATATGATCATTGCAGATATGTACCGGGCCTGGAGCGCTGTCAGAAAGGGTACAGATACTTTGAAGGTTGTAATTTGCTATTACATGTTTGGTTGTTAGAGCATCTCTAAAAGGGTCAATACTTCCAAGAGTTTCCACGAAGGCCGTAGAATGATCACATAGCTTTCTACCACCCTAAGAAGATGACCTATATCCCAGGCAGCTTTGCTAAACTAGGGAATGCTGTAGAATGTGTATAATTCTTCAACAATTTTACCGACGATCAGGTTCAATGGATGTTTGAGTGGTTCCCTACCGACGAGTTCATCATCCGGTCCGGGGATGTTTCCCACTTGGTACTGATTAGGTTACGAGGCATATATCCTTATGCTCCTCTCATGGTTATAAGACAGGCAGGTAGGAAGCAGGTCATGCCACGAGTCACTAAAATGAGTCACTTCATAGCTGATTATCAAAGTGATTCCATTCCATACAAAAATGAAGCGCAACACATGTGGAACTTGAAAATTATTGTTGAAAAGGACAACATTAAGCAGGATCGATATCATGCTGGTCATGTGTTCTTCTATCCCTTATGGTTGGATGATAACATAGGGGGAATCTTTAAGCCAAGGGTTGGTCTAGAAAACAGGGTCGTGGATGAAGTTGCCGAAGCGCAGGTGAAGTATAACAAACTGTGCAAGAGAGTTTGTGAGTCTGAAGCCGAGCATATAGAGCAACATAAGGCAGACATTAGAAATGATCAATAAGTGGAAAGAAAGAGCCGTTAAATCCAGCGAAAGGATGGAATACCTGTAGTATAGTATTATGGAATTGGAGGGCAAAATGAGGAAGAGAGTCACTGATTTCCAGAACGTCGAGAGAAGCGAAGGAGGACATTTAGCAAGGGCATTCTTACTGCTGAACCTGCGCGAACTGGAGGAGTTGATTGACAAGAGCATCGATCCTGGAGAAGGTCTTTCTAGGACCAAGTAGATTAGATTTACTTGCTTTTCAAATGTAATAAGGCCAAGTGCAATTAGTGATTTATCTTATTTAGTGTTGTTTTGGGGCATCTATTTTTAACATTAATGAAATAAGGCAATTATTGGCTCCAAATTTCTCCAAATCTATTTGTCGTTAGGCCTACCTCGGGTGCAACGAGGCTCCCAAATTAGGACGCGAATTTACATTCTTGCAATACGTGTTTAAATACTGCAAGCTTTTTAGAACCCTTACTAACGTGTTCACCTTTTGTTTTTCTTTATATTTTATTCCCATCCCTAAGGTTGGTTCGCACATACTGGCATCATCAGCATATCACACCAGATCTAGAGGCTTTCCACCTCCTCCTCCTCCAAGTAATACGAAAAGTAGAAGAAAAGCTAAGATGGGCGACTTAAGTGGTATTCAAGAAGAGAAAGCTGAGAATGCAGAAACTTCAGATGGCCGGAGTACTCCGGTCCGAAATGACTTAGAGGGAGAACTTGAGCAGGTCCGCAACTTAGCAAACCTATCCCTGACCCTAAGCATCCCCGATATCAACCAACAAAATACCAAAAACCCAGCGCCTCCCCAAAATACACCAAACCAACATCTGTAGAACCCTCCCGCACCACATCAATGTGTAACTCCACCCCAAAATCCTAACCCTTTACCAAAACCAACTCCACCATAACACCATCATCAGATAATCCAGTACCCACCAACCACTAGCTATCACACTCCTCAGAAGACACCACAACTCATTCCCGACCCTCAAAACTCAACCAACGACCATCACTACACCCAAGTCCCCGTCACTCACCAAAACGACCCTATATATGTGGAAACCGTACTTCACTCTACTCAACCAATCTCTTATACACCAGAATCTACTGAGAAGGACCTGCTCATCAAGAACATGACCGAGAAACTCAAAATATTGACAAGTAGAGTTCAGGATGTCGAAGGAGGCAAATGGGTAGAAGGTTTGAATTGTGAGGATCTGTGCATACAACCAGACGTAGAACTGACAGAGGGTCACAAACCTCCTAAGTTTGAAATGTTTGACGGAACAGGTGATCCTAAGGTTCATTTGAGAACTTAATGTGACAAGCTCGTGGGGGTCGGAAAAGATGAAAGGATCCGAATGAAGCTCTTTATGAGAAGTCTTACCAAAGATTCCATATCCTGGTGCATAATCCAGAACCCTAAAAAGTGGGACAACTGGGTGAGCATGGCATCAAAATTTATGGATCGGTTCAGGTTTAACACGGAGAATGCACCGAATGTCTTCTACATCTAAAATTTAAGGAAAAAGCCAACTGAGACCTTCCGCGAGTATGCTACTTGGTGGAGGTTCAGAAGTAGCCAAGGTCGGACCAGCACTATAAGAAGAACAAATGAACAAGTTCTTTGTGAGGGCACAGGACCCACAATATTATGAAAGACTAATGGTCATTGAGAATCACAAGTTCTTTGATATCATCAAACTCAAAGAAAGGATTGAAGAAGGTATCAAAAGCGTGATGGTGACAAATTTCGAGGCACTACAGGCCACGAACAAAACATTACAATCAGGCAACATATCAAAGAAAAGAGAAGTGGGGGCAGTAATGGTAGCTCACATACCAAACACTTCCATCCATATACAAAACACCTCCATCCACATACCAAACACCTTCATCCATATATCAACCCTCATCTCCCAGATATTCTTAACCCGCCACTGCCTATCATACTTATAACGCCCAACTATCCTATTATCGTTCACCTCCAACTCATCCAAATTACCAGAAACCCTGACCTAACTTTGATCACAAACCACCCAAACAACACACCGCTATTTCTGAACCCATCGACCAACTGCATGAAAGGTTGAATGCCGCAGGTTATGTCACTCATATTCCTGTTATGGTAGTGGAGAACTCATCTCAATAGGTCAACCCAAACAAAACTTGTGCATACCATTTTGGTATGAAGGGGCACACTATCGATGAATACTGAACATTGAAAGATAAGATCCAGACTTTAATTGATAACAAGGTCATATAGGCAAAGGAAGCTATACCCAATGTCCGCAATAATTCTCTCCCATATCATAAGGGTGATGGGGTACATGGGATAGAGAGAGATGAAGAATGGGATCCTGAGGGGTCAATCGTGCTTATACGGGAAGGTGGTGACTTTAATCCTGCAGTCAAACTCACTTCTATTATGGTGTAGACATAGACGTCAGTCGAGGTTGAGGTAACCACATCGGTTCTATTTGAGGTAGAGGTATCTCCGTCTATAGCCACACCTGCTCCATTTGAGGTAGAAGTGGCCACACCTTTGACAGTGATAGTATCAACTACACCTCCTTTCAATTCCAAGGCCATACCTTGGGATTACGTTGCCAAATCTAGGCGAAAGGGAAAAGCAAAAATGAAGAATCTGATACTACACAAGGAATGACTAGAACGGGAAGGATATATACACTTGAACACTTGGGAGGATCGAGTAAGGAGTCTAATACTAAACAAACTGTCATTGAAACTAGACCATATGATCTTTGGAGGAAATTACAGGCGAGGGAATACTCCGTCATTGATCATTTTAACAAAACCTCCGCTTAGATATCTATCCTATCACTCTTGCAAAATTCAGAGGCGCACAAGAATGCTTTGATGAAGGTTTTAAATAAAGCTTATTTGACCAACAATATCACCTACGGAGAAATGGCCAACATGGTGGGGCAAGTGCTGGAAAGCCATAAGATCACCTTCCACAAGGATGAATTACCGCCTGAAGGGTTGACATACCCAGCACTGCATATCACGGTACAATTTAAAGATAAATTCATTACCAAAGTCCTGATCGATGGAGGTTCAAGCCTCAATATTTGTCTGTTGAACACTCTGAAAATATTGAGCAAAGATTTCCATGAAATACGGGTAGGAAGTATGAATGCGAAAGCTTTTGATGGGTTTCAAAGGGATATGATTAGGGAAATTAACCTTTGCCTACAGATGGGGACAACTTGATTCGATGTTGAATTCCATGTGCTTGACATATCAGCTACATACAATCTTTTGTTGGGTCGACCTTGGATACATGCTGCTGGGCTGTGAAATCCACACTACACCAGCCCGTGAATTTTGGGTGGAACCAGCAGGAGGTGATCGTTCAGGGAGATGGGAGTAATCCTATTTACACCAGTCAAACCATCCCGATTATCAAGAACAGAAGAAGGCTAGGAGGGGAAACTTATCACCACATCGAACATGTCAATGTAGTTGAGAAAGAAAAATAGTAGAGTAAATAAATAGAAAGCATACTGACATGGACTGGGTATGAACCCGGCGAAGGGCTTGGGAAGAATCTCCGGGGCATTACTAAACTAATACAGCTAAAATGCCATGGTACAACCTTTGGGATCGGATACCAGTATACATGGCAAGAGTATGATGATTGGATGCCTCCATGGCATGGTCCTTATTACCCTCTCGAGCAACCAATGCCACATCTGGGTCAGACTTTTCATCAGGCTGATACAATATGGGGAACTGCAGATGAAGCAACTTTGGCTGGGTTGAGGAACCTGTTCCTATAGGACAAGGATATGGATTGTAGTGCGATAATTGGGGG